>JAJONQ010010598.1:0-120850 GCA_036250385.1 Solanum microdontum
AGTGCGCCTTCTCGTAATTACTCAGTCCCACTCTCAATCATCTAGGAAAAAATCCTACTCTAGAAATAGGTCATGTTGCATAGCCTTAGGCAAGACAATATAAGGTATTGTCGTATTGCATTTAGGAAACCACCCAAATGTCAATGAGTTTCTTCTTTAAAATTCGATGACATACATTTTGTGTGAAATTGATATGAATGATCTAAACTAAAACATTAACGGATTTGGAGCAAATAAACTCATCATACCCTTTACCCTTTCTTTCAAATGCAAATCAACCAAAACCTCCCTTATATCAGGATGATTACTGAGGTTCCCTTACTTTAAAAGATTGGTGGGGAAACATCCGAGTGGCATACGAAAATGATATTATGCCACACCTGGGGTCATTATAGAGATTATGCCAATAAAGTTTTCTAATTAGTTTTCCTAAATTGAGTTTAAGGACTATCTTCGGATAGGCTCTAAGGGATGCTTAATACCTTCCCCTTGAGTAACCAAAACCCTTACTCAGAATCTCAGTGGTTTCGCAAATCAAAATAGAGTTTACAATTACATATAAAAATGGTTTTCCAAATGTTTTCCTTTAAATTAGGTGGCGACTCTTAAACAAAATAATTTAAAAAAAACTAGAGTGGCAGCCATATTATGTTGTGTACTGTTTCGGCTGGTTCGAACTAGGGTGCGACAACTAGGAGGGCCAAAACAAATCCAACCTCATTGTTGTTTCCAGTTCTCATCAGTGACTTGTGTCGTCGAGCGGGTGTGCCCTTTTTGGTGAAGACGGATATTGAGGTGACTCCTGCATCGTCTAGTGATATTCGTCAGATTGAAGAACTGTGTATGAATGATGAGGCTGAGAAGAGAGAAAAAGCTCTGGTAGACACATCTTTGGTTGTCGATGTGGATTATATGGAGGTCTGCCCTACACCTCCTACTCCGGCCACCAAGCCATCAGGTATACCTGCATCCTCATCATCTACTACTTCTGCCCCTGATCCTGTCTTCTGTATCCCTTTCACCCTGGCCATGATCAACAAAATGGGAATCCTTTTTCTTTAGTTGATGTGAGGGCTTCTAGGGTTGAGGCCGCTAGTCCATCCATAATTGATGGAGCGATAGCTACGACACTGGCTCCCATTAGGGAGGAGTTGAGGAAACAATTAGAGTTTATCACGGCCCACGAGTTATAATTGGATGCCCTCACTACTCGGGTCGAGGTAAGTGAGACGACAGACCAAAGCTCTACATATTTGATAGCCCTAAATGCTGATATTATTGGTTTGCGTTGGGATGTGGATGAGGTGAAATCCACCGACATATCGATGTTGTGGGGTGATGTAGATATCCTTGAAGACCCTCTTTCTGAGATGCCTACAGTTCCGGCTGCTTCTGGGATCACTCCAGCTAGTGTGACCAGAGATGCTGATGTAGTTGATGTGGATGGGGAGTCCGACAAGTTTGAGACAGATGAGGAGGAGTTAGAGACTTTTGGTGGTGCAGTGTATGAGGATCTAGAGGACTTGGAGGGTGATTTTATATGGGTGGCCACAGAGGCATTACTTTGCGACATGTCGATGATTGGTTCTAGTGGGTCTAAGCCCACGTAGGAGATCATTGCAAAGCCTTCTAAAGTTGGAAACAAGAAGGCATTGATGCCCAGGTTTAGGCCACTCCAATGACCCAGAGCCCACCTCAGGCTTAGCTTGACAGGGAGATCTTTACTCTCCCTCTATTTCATTCATTATTGATAGTTTCAGTTTTATTTTGCATTGATATTGCGTAGTTTTATTGGTGGGGTTAAGGTATCTAGATACCTACCCTTATGGTTGTATTTAGTTTTATGTCATTTTTTGGACATTTTGTTATTTTCATTTGAAACTTCTCCTTGTTGCCTTAGTACTGAATGTTTGGTGTTACTTCATTGATTTCTCTCTCTAGATTGCTTGAGTATGAATGTTGGTACTGTTCGCTTGTACATTTAAGTGTCGGTTGTGATTAATATCGATGACTTAAATAGTGTTATTGATGAATGATATGTTTGTGTTAATCCAACGAGGCAATTTGAGTAGCATAATTCTTGTGTAAACTGTTAGCATCTCATTGTGACTAATCAAATGTCAAAGTGAGTCTTGCAATGACCGTTGCACGCGAGCTTAACTTGTCGAGTCATGGTCGATGATAGTGTTGAATGCCATGTGTGGTGAAGTTTACTTGAAATGTGTGCATGATGATGCCTAGAACTTTCCCCCTTGGTCCAATTGACTAGCATTGGTGAATGAAGGAAATGAATCTTAGGAATGAATTCTTGAGAGTGAACCTAATTGCTATACCTTTGTTTGACTACCTTGTGAGTGTGTAAACCTAGCTTGTCACCATTTGAGCCTAAATTTTTCTTTGAATGAAACATGAACATAAATGTTTAAACCAGTTGTTGAAATTGTCATATCTTTTTCACCTTTAACCTCCGTGAAGCATTGGTTAGTTTGAATAGAAAACTTAGGCCAAAAGCCTATGTTGGGGTGTGGTAAGAATGAGGAAATAAGCCGAGCAAAAAGTTTATGAAATTCATCCTTGGGAACATGTGGTGAAAAAAAAGATGAAACCCCTCCATATAAATAATGGGATGAGAGAAGAGGAGAAAGAAAAGAAATGATAAAATTGTATCTGGTGCACATTGTTGTAGAATTAAATGGGGTATCTGATGAGCTATACTAAAGATTTTTTGTGCTATTACTAGGCCAAGGATGAGTTGTGAAATTGAAAAGAATGAAAGAAAAAAAAGAAATGATATTTTAGCCATGCTTCATGAAGGTAGAGTCACTAAGCTGAAATGATCATAGCCTTACCCTCATCCCAATTTCAAGACTTCAAAGACCTTTTTGATTTTGCAGAAGCCAGGTGACGTGTTGGTTTGAAAATACGGGTAAGCCAATGGGTAGAATCATGCATATTTTTCTCATTGGGAGTGTGCGAGTTAATTTCGATTCCTTATTTGTAATCCTTGATTGACTTGTGAGAGCATGTAATCATTCTTGATGTGAGGGAATTCTAATAATTTTTTTGAGCATGAATTTGCATTTGAAGTGAGTATTTGTGAGCATGAACACTAATTGATGATGGCGAGTCACAGATGGAAACTTTGAGTGCACAATTGAACATTACATGTTTGGATTGAACCTTGTGTGCACTTTCATGTTGTGTCTCTAGGAGCACTATTTGTAGACATCCCTGTAGGCGTGATTGATCATGTGTTTTACTTTAAGGCAAGCAAAAGTTCAGTTGGGGGTGTTGATGAGTCGGGAATTTTGACTAATTTAGAACTTGTTATTGAAGGAATTAGTGTCCTCAATGGCTATTTTGAGTTCATAGCTGATGCTAATTTTTTCATCTACAGAAATGAAGACTTAAGAACAAGGCAATGACATTACAATGCAAAAAGAAATGATTTTTTTGGAAAAGCTGAAGAAAAGAAAGGCCGGAGCTCATGAAAGCCACTCGGTGACTCGTCGAGTGAGCCTTCAGCTTGCCAAAAAGTCCAGCAAATTGGCTCATGAACTAAGCCAACTCGGTGATTGAGAGAGAATTTCGGTGACACATCGAATGGAAAGTTAAGCTCGACTCAACTCGCCTAAATGAGCAGAACAAATGGGTGCAGAAGTCAAACCAAAAGGCGAGAAATGGTGGTTGTCGGTGGATCACCAAATTGTTCGACGATCCCGACTAACTTCACCGAGTGAGACCGCGTACTGAAGCTTTTAAAAGCTTTAGGAAATGTATGTATTAATTTTTGAAAAGAGAAAAAAGGGTCTTACATAGTTTTTAGATTTTTTTTTACATACTTTGACATTATTGAATACTTGTGGAGAGGTTTTTGAACTTCTATTATTGAGGATTTAAGGTTTAAGTCTTAATTCCGGCATTTAGCATTGGGGATTTCGTCTTTCGAATGGATTATCTTTTTGGTAACGATTTCTCTCTTTTTGCTATGTTAGGCTAAACCCCATTTCCTTAGGGGTGTGACTATGTAATTGAATACATAAATTAGCTTATGGGTATTGTGAATTGCTATATTTTATGTTGTTTTGAAATGTGTTCAATCATTTATTCATGTTTTAATCTATGATTTGAAATTGCAAATTTAGTTTTAGTCTTAGCTTTCGATGTTTGCTTCCAAAATTTGCATAGAGTAGAATAAATGATTGATAATTGTATTGGCTTATGTGCTTACAACTAACTTGATAACGTAGGTTAAGTTAAGGAATTGGGTTTTTTTGTACTGTGAAGCTTGTTGAGGTTCGAAGGAACTCACTCGAAGCATGATAACTAATTAAAATATATATATTATATTCAAAACCCATGCTACCCATTGAGATTCAACAACTTAAAGTAATTGATAATTACCCATTAACAAAAGTTAGTGTTCAATTACTCACACACTCCTAAGGTCCTATTTATACTTGTTCAAACTCCGTTCTATTTATTTCCGTTGACAACTGGTTACCAAACTCTCTTGATATTGAAAATTAAAACCTATGGATTTATATTATGTTACTTGTTATTTCTGTTCTACAAGAAATTAGAACACTTGAATACTTTGTACTTGAATTCTTTATCATATCACTCCTTGTGGGATCGACCCCCACTCATCGTTGGGTTTATACTTGTTAGTGACTGCCTACACTTTGAATTATAAAAAGTGTAATTGAGCGTTATCACAAACATTGCTCCCATTTCCAGTTCTCATAACACAATTATGTGAGAGGGAAAAAGTCTCATTTTGGGCTTGTACAGATGTGAGAGTAACGGTAGCCTCATCTAGTGACATCCCGAAGATCGAGGAAGAGTGTTTACGAGATGATGTGGCTTAAAGAAAGCCACCACCACCAGACTCCACTCCCCTGGTCAACCATGACCACGAGGGTCTTCACGACCCATGGTGCCACCCGTGGTGGTGAAGTAGTAGCCTCCCTAAAGTTGCCCCAAGAAGGGTCTCTTTCACAAACTACTTCACGGCTAGTGGTGAAGACCACAGCCCGTGGGAAGGCTCGTGGGGTTGAATTCATCTTGTGGGGGACATGTCAAGGTAGCCTAGGTACTTTTCAAGGGACTAGGGGCACCTTGATGGGATGTGGAGCCCTTGACGGCTCGTGAAGGTGGTCTTGGTGCCTGGCACCAGGCTGCCTAGTGAAGGGTAAAGGGGAAATTCCAAATCAAGTTAATTTTAAGTGAGGTCGTTTTGCCTTAGTTTCATACAACTATATAAGTCAAAATACACCTATTCACCCCATTATTTCCAAAACTCCAAATCAAATTCCAAGAGTTCATCTCCTCTCCAAAAATTCTCTCTCTATAAAACTCAAAGAAAAAGAAGAAGAAGAGGGTCAAGATAGGTCAAGTATCCATTGTTTAAAGCTTGATAGGATTTTTAATCAAGGTATGATGGCTTATTCATTCATGGACTCCTTTCATCAATGAAGCCCCCATATTTCCCCCAATTGTGAAGATGAACCTCAATTCTAGTTATGGTTCTTCCTACATTGTGGGTATTGTTGTATGTTGATCCCATTGAGTGGATAATGGTTATTTATGTTTTTTTTTATGATGTGGTTACATGTTTTTAGTATGATTATACATGTATTCTTGATTAACCGAAGATTCTAGGGTGAAATTGATATAGTTTGGTTTTTTACCATGAAAGGGGAAATTGAGGGCTTAGATGTGGTCTTCTAAAATTGATAAATTATTGCTTGAGATTAGAAAACCTAGATAAGTGTTTCCTAAAGGTGAAACTTGTTGACATGAATTGATTAGATTAGGGATTATTTGATGAATCATGATTAGTAGTGTTGATATTGAGTTTACATGATGATATATG
The DNA here is from genome assembly GCA_036250385.1 of Solanum microdontum. NCBI lineage: Eukaryota > Viridiplantae > Streptophyta > Magnoliopsida > Solanales > Solanaceae > Solanum > Solanum microdontum. The sequence continues at coordinate 5,879 of JAJONQ010010598.1, forward strand.
ACTATAATTAGTTAAGAATGAAGCATGTGGTTAGATTATCTTGAGAATTAGGAATATGTGATTACCATGTGTGGTGTTGATTGAGGGTGAGGCTTGTAGTATGAATGTGATTTCTAGGGCTTTGAGGGTAAACGCTAAGTATGAATGAACTAGGAATGTTAAGGCTTTGAGAGTGAATCTACTTGCATGATTCAATTATATATGGTATTGTTGTTAAAGGACTTTGCTTACATGACCTATATTATGAGTATATGATATTATGCGTGTGATGATTTGATTACTTGAATTATGATTATGTTCATACCTAATGTAGTGATTCTAGATGTGTTGATTGAATATGATCATTGGTCCTTGAAAGGGCAATATCTGATATTATGCGTGTTTTATGAAAGTTATGTATATGATTTAAGAACACATTGATACTAAAGTGATTATGACTATGATGTAATGGCGGTGTTGTTGAAAGGCTATTCTTACACCCATACTTATGCATGACTATGAATGAAGAGACCATGATTATGATGATGTTGTTGTGATGTTTGAAAGGCTATTATCATGAACAGAAAATGAACATAATGTGAAAGGTTTTCTCACATAATGGAGATTCTAGGTTGTAAGGCAATTCTTACAAAATTGAATCTAATGATATATGTAGACATGGACAGTGAAAGGTTATTCTCGCGCATGATATAATGAGCTATACTAATGAAACAAGTTAGGACTTAATAAGTATTATATGGGAATGATGCTTAGCATCGAGTGGATATTGTTATGAGATGGAAGCTCCTTCGTCAGAGCCGACGGGTTTCTATAAGCAATCTCCTTATCCCATAAACTACGTGCCCCCGTAGGTTAATTAGCTATTGGATCCACCTAAAGCTAACATGATAATGGTCTTACCTTAGGCAAGTAGGACAACCCTTTTCGGTGTGGCTAACACCAGATTCCATGTAAGCTCACATGGTCTATGTCGGTTAAGGCTAATTCCCAGAAGGTCAAGTCAAATATGAACTATGGCTATTCAAGAAGCTTTACTTAGTATGGGTGAGAGTATGTGAGCTTATTCATGCATTGCACAAGTTTACTGCGAGGGTAGTTATCGCAGGTTCTTTTATTTTGTGATGATCTATATGTTGAATATACTTATGAATTATGCTTATGATCTGTGCATACCTTGGATTGTTGCTATAAGTTTCTTTCCTTGATAGTTGACTAAAGGTGAATGTTCCCTTGTGTATGAGAATTAAGCTAAGGATGAGATCAAAATGTAATAAAGATGAATGAGGAGCTGAAGTGACTTGCTTAGCATGGGAGGGGTTATGGGGTCTTATCCATGCATTGCCCAAGCTTGCCTTGAGGTGACTTGGAAAGTGTTCCTCTTATGCCATGTTTGAACTAGATGCTTTCATTATACCTATGATTATGCTGTTATCTCTTATGATTATAGCCTATCTTATTATGATGTCTCTTATGCTCATGACTTATGTTATTGTCTCTTATAATTATGGTATATGTCTTAAGTTGATTAATGCCTATTATACACTTATGTTGATGATTTATGCTAGCCATCATGTTTAGTACATTATTGTACTAACACATACTTTTTCCTACATTCTTATCAAATGTAGGGTTTGGTGATATTGACTTCCATCCTTGTGGTTAGGTTCATAGTAGATCAAGAAGAAGAAGCTTTGGTGAGTCCTCATATAATTTGAGGGCTTGACCACCATGCCCTTTATATTTCATTTTATGTTTAGAGATATCTTATGGGTTGTATCCCAAAGACTTTCATGCATTAGATGGTTTGAGACAATGTTAAAGATGTCCACTTCGTTTTAGGAGACTTTGATTGTATTGGAAAATGTTTTAAATTTATGTACTTTTCTATTATCTTATGTTATGATATGCTGAGTGTCTTATATGGAGCCTTTCGGGGTTCTATGTGCCATGTTACATCTATGGGTACCCCTGGGTCGTGACAAACTTGGTATTAGAGCACAAGGTTTAGAATGGTTCGAGGATGCCTCAAACCACGTCTAGTAGAGTCTTGTTCATAAATGTGAAGCGCGCCACATTTATGAAGAAAAGGGTATTGGATGTTTAGGAAACTCTACTTCTTCATTCTCTAAGTCGTGCCACAAAGTTTAAACTCTATTAGATATTTCTCCAAATCCATGCCCTATGGTTTTCAGGATATGACTACTACAAGGGCTAATGCTAGGAAAAATGAGGGAGACAATGTGGAGCAAGAAGTTCCTCTCCAAGCTCCTGCTCAAGCTCCAATTGATCCTTTAGTTGAGAATGTTACTCATGCGTAGTTTAGGGCAACTATCCAAATATTGGATCAAGCCGTGACGGCTCAAGGGAATAAGGAGGTGGTTGCTTCGGTTAACCCAATAGTGGGTATGGCGGCTTCAAGAGTGAGGAATTTTATGAGGATGAACCCTCCGAAATTTTATAGGTCAAAGATGGAGAAAATCCCTCAAGAGTTTATAGATGAGATCTCCAAGGTGTTGGAATTTATGGGAGTGACTCAAGTAGAGAAGGCGGAGTTGGATTCTTGTCAACTAAAAGGGGTTGCACAAATATGGTATGATAAATGGAAATAGGCTAGACCGGTAGGAATGGGTCCCATAGAGTGGGAAGGGTTCAATGGTGCTTTTCTAGATAGGTTCATCACTTTACAGAAGAGAGAAACTTTAGTGCTTGAGTTTATTAACCTTAGACTAGGTGATATGAGTGTTAAGGAATATGCATGGAGGTTCACCCAATTGTCTAAGTATGTTCCAATTCTAGTGTCCGATCCTAGGTCAGGAATGAGTAAGTTTGTGTCAGGATTGTCCAATTTAGTAGTAAAAGAATGTCGTACAACTATGTTTGACCATGATATGGATTTTTCTTGCCTTATAGTTTATTCTCATCAAATTGAGGAAGAGAAACTTGAAGAGCGGTTGCGGGAGAAAAAGAGGTCTAGGATTGATGATGATAACTTTTCTCTTGAAAGGTTCTCCAGACATGGTCCTTCTAAGACTTCCCCAAGATATAACCTAGAAAGGGTGTCCAACCCTAAGTCTAGAGGAAATAATAGTAGACCCCTATAGCCTACTTATGCTCGATGTGGCAAAAGATATAAGGGTAGATGTTTGGCCGGTATGGTGGATTGTTATGGTTGTTGTGGGGGTGGCCACAAAATGAGAGATTGCCCGGTAGTTACTGCTAGGGGAAGAGAGAAAAAGCAAATTAGGTCCTATTCTCTCCAAGCTAGAGTTGAATAAGAGAGTCCTCTGAATGTTCCTCTCGGTATGTGTTTCTTGCTTTATTTAGATTTCAGTGTTGCTTGTAGTTTGTGACTTGATAGACTTGGTCATGATGAGGTTTGAGGTATGTGGATAGATTTGATGAATAAGGTGTTTAAGTAATTCATAGATGTGTTGAGTTAATAGACTCCTCTAAAAAGGGTAGAAGTGTAATCCCCCATGGATTAGAATCATCTTATATGATGGATGTGAAGACTTAAAGATGAATTGCTCCGACCTTAGGATTGAAAGAATTGATGCTTAGAAGAGTCCATATAGGCTCACTCCCAAGGGGGAGTTGATGTGCTTAGATAGCAAGGTCGTTGAGTGTTCTTGATGTTCATGATATGGGTTGGCTTGGAATTCTCACCTAGAGAGGTGTAGTGAGTTTGGGAAGTTTATTCCCGATTTTGTAGGCTCATATGAGATCTTCAGTGGTGTTAGTAAGGTTGCTTGTGAACTAGCGTTGCTTAAAGAGTAACCTTTTAGTGAGGGTTTTAGGTGAGGGTACTACAGGGAAGACCAAGGACAAATGAGATGTCCCGATATCCTCATCTTTTTTCTTTCTATTCCTCCTTTAGCATTAAGATGATGAATTCCTCATGAATTGTCCTTTATGTAAAGTCATGTGTGTTTTAGATGTTTCCATGATTTTCTTATGTTCTGCATGTTCTAGAGAAATTCGTGTTTAGAAAGAAAATGAGTCTTCATGATTTATGTTCCTCATGTTGTTGTGCATTAAGTATGAGTTTCTTATTTGACTTCGTGAGATGAAATGATGAACATGCTTTAGTATGCTTTTAAGAGTAAAATGCATAATTTCTCCATGATATTGTGTTGAGCATGCTCTTAGTTGGAGAAGGTAGTCCCTCCTATGAATAACAAAAAAGTTGAAATTTCATGCATTTTTTTTTGGTTTTTAATATGTAGTTCCTACTTCCTTGAATTGTATTGAGTATGTTTCTCTCAGAGTTGAAGTTTTCCTCCTTTGAATGGTGCATTATTTTGATGTAGCAAGCATGATGGGCTGCTAGTCAAGAGTCGTTTCCATAAGAGGTGTTTAGGATCATCATTCGAGGATGACTGTTCCCAAGGGGGAGTAATTATAACACCCCGAAAGTTAGTAGGCTACTGTAGAGCTAAACGTGAGGGTTAACGTCAAGGGAGAAGGGCAAGAGCCAAGACAAATGGGCAAGGGATAAGGCAAGGGGCCAAGGCTTGCCCAAAACATACCAAGGCATTGCCCACCATGACCACGAGGGTTTTCCCGAACCGTGGTGGTGAGGCAGTAGCCTCCCTAAGGCAGTTCGAAGAAGGCTCCCCTTCACGAGCCACTTCAAGGCTCGTGGGAAAGGTCGTGTGGTTGCTTTCATCTTGTGTGGGACATGTCAAGGTAGCCTAGGTACTAGTCAAGGGACCAAGGGCACCTTGACTGGCCGTGGAGCCCATAACGGCTCGTGAAGGTGGTCTTGGTACCTGGCACCTGGCTGCCTAGTCAAGGGTAAAAGGAGAAATTCCAAATTGAGTTAGTTTTAAGTAAGGTAGTTTTGCCTTAGTTCATACACCGATATATGTCATTTTAAGTCAAAATACACCCATTCCCCTCATTATTTCCAAAACCCCCAAATCAAATCCCAAGAGTTCATCTCATCTCCAAAAATTCTCTCTCTAGAAAACTGAATGAATAGGAAGAAGAAGAGGGTCAAGCTAGGTCAAGTCTCCATTGTTTTAAATTTTCTAGGGTTTGTAATCAAGGTGTGATGTTTTATTCATTCATGGACTCCTTTTATCCATGAAGCCCCCATGTTTCCTCCAATTGTGAAGATGAACCCCAATTCTAGTTAGGGTTCTTCCTACATTATGGGTATTTTGTATGTTAATCCAATTGAGTGGATAATGATTGTTTCTGATTGTTTATGTTGTAATTACATGTTTTTAGTGTGATTATACATGTATTCTTGATTAACCTAAGATTCTAGGGTGAAATTGATATAGTTTGGTTTTATGCCATGAAAGAGGAAATTGAGGGCTTAGATGTGACCTTTTAAGATTGATGAGTTACTTTATGAATTGCTTGAGATTAGATCACCTAGATAGGAATTTCCTAAAAGTGAAGCTTATTGACATGAATTGATTAGATTAGGGATTATTTGATGAATCATGATTAATAGTGTTGAAATTGTGTTTACACGATGATATATGACTATAATTTGTTAAGAATGAAGCATGTGGTTAAATTATCTTGAGAATTAGGCATATATGATGACCATGTGAGGTTTTGCTTGAGGGTGCTTGTAGTATGAATTTGATTTCTAGGGATTTGAGGGTAAAAGCTAAATATGAATGAACTGGGAATGTTAAGGCTTTGAGAATGAAGCTACTTGCATGATTGAATTATATATGGTATTGCTGTGAAAGGACTTTTCTCACATGACTTATATTATGAGTATATGAGATTATGCATGTAATGATTTGATTACTTGAATTATGATTATATCCATGTCTAATGTAGTGATTCAAGATGTATTGATTGGATATGATCCTTGGTCCTTGAAAGGGCAATATATGATATTATGCATGTTTTATGAAGGTTATGTATTTGCTTTGAGAACACTTTGAAAGTAAAATGATTATGACTATAATGTAATGGTTGTGTTTTTGAAAGGCTATTCTCACACCAACACTTATGCATGACTGTGAATTAAGAGACCATGATTATGATGAAGTTGTTATGATGATTGAAAGGCTATTCTCATGAACACAAAATGAACATAGCGTGAAAGGTATTCTCACTTAATGGAGATTCTAGGTTGAAAGGCAATTCTCACCTAATTGAATCTAATGATATATGTAGACATGAATGGTGAAAGGTTATTCTCGCGCATGATATAATGAGCTATACTAATGAAACAAGTTAGGACTTAATAAGTACTATATGGGAATGATGCTTAGCATCGAGTGGATATTGTTATGAGATGGAAGCTCCTTCGTCAGAGCCGACGGGTTTCTATAAGCAATCTCCTTATCCCATAAACTACGTGCCCCCGTAGGTTAATTAGCTATTGGATCCACCTAAAGCTAACATGATAATGGTCTTACCTTAGGCAAGTAGGACAACCCTTTTCGGTGTGGCTAACACCAGATTCCATGTAAGCTCACATGGTTTATGTCGATCAATGCTAATTCCCACAAGGTCATGTCTAGTATGAACTATGGCTACTCAAGAAGCTTTGCTTAGTATGGTTGAGAGTATGGGATCTTATTCATGCATTGCAAAAGTATTCTTTGAGGGTAGTTATGGTAGGTTCTTTTATGTTGTGATGATCTATATGTGGAATATGCTTATGACTTATGCTTTTGATGTGTGCCAACTTGGATTGTTGCTATAAGTAGCTTTCCTTGATATGTTTTACTAAAGGTGAATGTTCCCTTGTCTATGAGAATTAAGCTAAGGATGAGATCAAAAGGTAATAAAGATGAATGAGGACCCAAAGTGACTTGCTTAGAATTGATGGGATTATGGGGTTTTATCCATGCATTGCACAAGCTTGCCCTGCGATGACTTGTGAAGTGTTCATCTTATGTCATGTTTAAACTAGATGCTTTCATTATGCCTATGATTATGTTGTTATCTTATATGCTTATAGCCTATATCTTATTATAATGTCCTTTATGCTCATTACTTATGTTATTATCTCTTATAATTATGGTATATGTCTTATGTTGAATAATGCCTTTTATACGCTTATGTTGATGATTTATGCTAGCTATTATATTTAGTACATTATTGTAGTAATGTATACTTTTGCCTACATTCTTATCAAATATAGTTTATGGCGATATTGACTTCCATCCTCATGGCTAGGTTCATAGTAGATCAAGAAGAAAAAGCTTTGGTGAGTCCTCATAGTATTCGAGGGCTTGACCACCACATCCTTTATATTTCATTTTCTGTTTAGAGCTATTGTATGGGCTTTGTCCCAAAGACTTTCATGTATTAGATGGTCTGAGACAATGTTAAAGACTTTCGCTTTGTTTTATGAGACTTCGATTGTATTGGATAATGTCTTAAATTTTTGTACTTTTCTATTATATTATGTCATGATATGCTGAGTGGCTTACATGGAGCCTTTCAGGGTTCTTTGAGCCATGTTACATCTAGGGGGTACCCCTGGGTCGTGAAGAACTTGGTATCAGACTACAAGGTTTAGAATGGTTCTACGATGTCTCAAACCACAACTAGTAGAGTCTTGTTCATAAATGTGAAAGATGCCACATGAACACATAATGAACATGATGTGAAAGGTTTTCTCACATAATGAAGATTCTATGTTGAAATAGCTGGTTTCTAGTAGCAATCTTCTTATCCTATAAACTACGTGTTCCCGTAGGTTATTTAACTGTTAGATCCACCTAAGGTTAACATAATGATGGTCTTACCTTAGGCAAGAATGACAACCCTTTTTGGTGTGGGTAACACCAGATTCCATGTAAGGTCACATGGTCTATGTCGGTTAAGGCTAATTCCCACAAGGTCACGTCTAGTATGAACTATGGCTACTCAAGAAGCTTTACTTAGTATGGGTGAAAGTATGGGATCTTATTTATGCATTGCACAAGTATACTTTGAGGATAGTTATGGTAGGTTCTTTTATATGATGATCTATACGTTGAATATGCTTATGACCTATGCTTATGATGTGTGATTAACTTGGATTGTTTCTATAAGTTGCTTTCCTTGATATGTTTGACTAAAGGTGAATGTTCCTTTGTCTATGAGAAGTAAGCTAAGGATGAGATCAAAATGTAATAAAGATGAATGAGGACCTAAAGTGACTTTCTTAGCGTGGATGGAATTATGGGGTATTATCCATGCATTGCACAAGCTTGTGTTGAGGTGACTTGTGAAGTCTCCCTCTTATGTCATGTTTAAACTAGATGCTTTCATTATGCCTATGATTATGTTGTTATCTCTTATGCTTATAGCCTATATCTTATTATGATGTCCCTTATGCTCATGATTTATGTTATTGTCTCTTATAATTATGGTATATGGATGAGTCCAAGATTTCGACTCACTTAGGGCTTTATTTACAATGATTTGGTTTCCTAAAATGTTTATTTTGTGCCAAGAACTGATGTAAAGCCCTTGATTTTCAGATATATGAATTTACAATCACAACTAGGACAGAAATGGGCAACAAATACAACACTAGCAAAAAGGAGAAGGAAAAACTAACCTGATGATCGCCGATGTTACTCGGCGACTCGCCAAGTTGCCCCTTTACTGCCTAAAGTTACAGAACGTTGAAGCAGGATTAGGAGTAACTTCGGCGAGCAGCAGTTCCACTCGGCATGATGTCGATCGCATCGGCGATGGATGACTAGGTCACCGAAAGTACTGATGGAGACCGAGGTAATCACAAATGGGTGAGACAAAAGACAGAAGGGTGCATCGCGGAATGAAACAATGATATTGAGTTGGCAGGCCTAAAATTACACTGGTCGGATGAAGAAGCTATGAAGCAGAAAGGTGAGACAAAAGGACAATTGGCGAGTCACCGAACAGTCGATGAAGCCCGACTTTCCTCACTGAGTGGCCCCAAAAAGTCACACCAGATTTTGTATAAACTAATTTTTTCATGAGACAGAAAGCATTGAGAAATCGTGAGGAACAAAAGATAGAGAGCAAAAACACTATTATTGGTTATTTAAATTGATTTTTAACAAGATTCTTCATTTGGGTTTTTTAATAAAGAATATATTATTGAATTTTGAATTCTAAATTTCATTTACCCAGCTATGGAAAGCATGACAAGTATTAAATTTAATCTTTTTACCATGATTGGCTAAAACCCTAACCTTGGTGGTTTGGCAATGTGACCAATTGTTGCATTTGACTAAGTGGGTGTCATCAATTAGTGAATTTTGGTGTTAATTTGAAGTGGATCTGAATTATTTTCGTGGTTTAAATTCATTATTGCATATTTGATGCAATATAGTTTAGAGTTTTTTGCTTGCTCGAGAGAGAAGCATAGGGCCAACGTAGTAATTTGGCATCCTTAGTTGTGGTTCATTACGGTTTTAGCTTGAGAAAGTGAGACTTGAGATTTAGCCTTTATGTCTAGCTCAAAAGAGTAGATTTGATGAGAAAGTTGTCTAGGTGTTTTATGGCTAATGTTGAAGTTCGAGAGAATTCAGCAGAAATAAGTAAATTGTTCGAGAGAAAATTACTTTACATATTGTCCATTCTACCCACAACAAATTAGCATTGTTGGTAATGATGTTCACCCATTAAGTTAAATTCAGTAGTTGGTTAGTCAATCCCCTAAGTGCTATCTCGTTATTTGATTGTTTCGTGTTGATTATTGAAGTGAGTTATTGACTACAACCTAGAATTTGATTTCTAATCTCTTAAATTTAGTGTTTGTCTAGTTGAAGAGGTCACTGTCATACTTTTATATTCGAATTCAAAAGAAAGCTACTCTCTGTTGGATCGACCCCAACTCATGTAGTTGGGTTTATACTGATTTACAATCGCTAACTCTTAAAATTGGATGAAGTGTCTTTAAAATGTTAATAAAAATGGATCCGCTTCCGGGGAGTAACGTTGTTTAGAGTTCTTTTATCAACGGTTTGACTTTTGAATTTGTCTGCTGTAGTTGAATCGATTTAGACTGCATTGTGTTAGTATTGGTTGGACTGAATAAAAGTTAAAATAGTGAGAAAGAGGTGAATGGTAGCCTAGCAGGCCCCCGAGATGGTATCGAGGATGTTAACAGTGCATATAACCCGACCTAATCGGGTGAAATGGGTGCAATTTGCCTACCACAAGTTGATGAGAATGCAACATTTGAGGTCACGAGCACTACTCTTCAACTCCTCCAAATGAAGGGACTTTATGGTGGGCTGGCTCATGAAGATCCGCATGATCATGTGAGGAATTTTATAGATGTGTGCAGCCCACTTTCATTCAAGAATGTGCCACAAGAATCAATGTGGCTCAGATTATTTCCTCTATCTCTGACGGGGGAGGCTAGCATATGGTTGGCTGAGCTACCAAAGAATTCCATTACGTCGTGGGACGAGCTTATCATGGCATTTAATGAAAGGTTCTTCCCTCCTTTGAGGATGATGAAACTCAGGGATAACAATCAAGGTTTTAAGAGATTGGAGGGTGAACCCATCCATTAATCATGGGTGAGGTTTAAGAAACTCTTACGTCAATGTCCAACTCATGGGCTACTAAACAATTTGCTACTCCAATATATTTACCGGAGTCTTGATTCGGTTAATATAGGAGTGGCTGATCAATTGGTACGAGGAGGAATAATGTTGCAATCATTTGAGGTGGACTCATTTCTTCTTGATGACATGAAGAAAATAAATCAAGCTTGGTACACTCAAGAGGACCGAGTCTCTCCTTTTTGTTTTAGAATGACACAAGAACAACTTGATAAGGAAAGAGAAAGGGATGAGAACGTTAAGAAGATGTTGAACCAAATGGAGTTACTACAAGAGCATATGTTGGAGAATGTGGGAAAGTCCAAGGGAGTGTTTAGAGTTAAGGAGGGTTCTTTCTGAGGTTATTCAAAGTCGGGGGAGAACAAAGGTTGGAATTCCAATAGATACGAGGAGAGTTGCCACCCACGCTATTCACAGTGAGGTGGGAATCAAGAGGTTGGAACTATCACAAGGAGGGAGGGCAAAGAAGATACTATCAAGAGTGGGCTGAGAAATGTGATTACTGGAAAAGGGAGGATGACCATGAAGAGGACCACACTCAGTAAAGTGAGAGCCCAAAGTCGAAAGGGAGTGCAAGTAGTCCCCGGGTGAATGATTTGCTATCACGCATCCTTGATAAAGTTGAAGGTTCAGATGATTTGTTAAAAGGGATGACAGATGATTTTTAGTCATTGAAAAATAAAGTTAACTCTCATGCAGATGCAATCAAGACACTTGAAGGTCAGTTGAGTTTACTTTCAGAACAATTGAAACCAAATATGATAAGGGAATATGATAATAGAGGGCTGGCTGTGGTTACTCGTAGTGGAAAGGTAGCGATAAGCGACATGACAGGCAATGAAGAAGCTCAAATGCATGAAGAAGACAAAGTTATGGAGGAAGAAGAAATGCCCATCCATCAAAGCATTCCCAAAGGACCACAAAAAGATGTAGAAAAGCACAATCCAATCCCAAAAGTTATGCAACCTTTACCCAAAATATCTCCTCCATTTCCCTAACGCCTCAAGAAGAAGAATGAGGATGAGAAGTTCAAGAAGTTTTTATCGCTGTTCAAGAAATTATCGATTAATCTCCCTCTAGTGGAAGCGTTGTTGGAAATGTTGGGTTATGCCAAGTTCTTGAAAGTCACAAAGAAAAGGAGCTTAGATTTTGAGACAATCGAAGTTTCTCATAGTTGTAGTGAAATTATGACTAAGGAGCTGATAAAAAAGAGAGAAGATCCTGGAGCTTTCACCATTCCTTGCACCATCGACATGCTCCAATTTACTAAAGCCTGTGCGATTTGGGATCAAGCATCAACCTAATGCCATATGCAATCTATAAACAACTTGGGTTGGGTGAACCGAAAGCCACAACAATGAGACTCTTAATGGCAGACTGATCAATTAAACATCCTGTAGGGATACTATATGACATCTTGGTAAAGGTTGACCAATTCATTTTCCTGGCTGATTTTGTCATTCTCGATTGTGAAATAGATGCTGAAATTCCCATCATTTTGGGAAGACCATTCTTGGCAACCCGGAGAGCATTGGTTGATGTTGAAAGCGGAGAACTGAAGTTCCAGGTGAACGAAGATGAAGTAACCTTTAATGTTTGTAAGTCAATGAAAGACCCAAGCAATATTCACGTGGTTTCCACTGTTGATGTTATTGATGAGGTGGTGGCTAGTGTGAGCCATTTGATGTGTATGAGTGAACCACTTGAAACCGTGCTTGCTAACTATGATGTGTTCGAAATTCAAGGCTACGAAGATGTAGTATCTGTTCTTTCAAGCCTAGGGGTATTCAAAGACTCCATTGAAGTTGGACATTGATCTAAAAAACTGAGAAAGTCCACAAAGCAATCAACGGAAGAACCACCAAAGCTAAAGTTGAAAGTATTTCCCTCCCATCTCCGATATGCTTTCTTGGGGGCAAATAACACCTTACCGGTGATCATTGCAGCTGACTTGCTTGAATAGTAGGTAAAAGTGCTCATTGAGGTGTTGAGAAGGCATGTCACATCTATATGTTGGACTATCACTGCTATTGTGGGCATTCCTCCCGGCATTCGCACCCACAAAATTTAGCTTGATAGTGATTGTAAACTGAGTGTTGAACATCAGCAAAGATTAAACCCACCAATGCAAGAGGTGGTGAAAAAGGAGTTAATAAAGTGTTTGGACGCAGGTGTGATCTATCCTATTGCGGATAGTAAATAGGTAAGTCTGGTGCAATATGTACCAAAAAATGGAGGCATCACAGTAGTCCCAAATGAAAAGGGGGAGCTTGTATCTATGAGACCGGTGATCGGAAGGCGAGTATGCATGGATTACCAGAAATTAAAATTGTGGACCGAAAAAGATCACTTTCCTATGCCTTTCATAGATCAAATGCTTGATCGACTTTCAGGGAGAGGTTGGTATTGCTTTTTGGATGGGTATTTCGGTTATAACCAGATCACCATTGCTCCGAAAGACCAAGAAAAAACCAACTTCACCTGCCCATATAGAACTTCTGCCTTCAAACGGATGTTGTTTGGGTTATGTAATGCTCCGGCAACATTTCAACGTTGCATGTTGTCTATTTTTGCTGATATGGTGGAGGATTCAATGGAAGTCTTTATGGATGACTTCTCGGTTGTGGGTGACACTTTTGAAGCATGTTTGGCACACTTGGGACAAGTTACTCAAAATATCTGTGCAGACAAATTTGGTCCTAAATTGGAAAAAAAAGCCATTTCATGGTTAAGAAAGGTATAGTTCTTGGTCACAAAGTGTCGCAAAAAGGGTTGGAGGTTGATAAAGAAATGATTGAAGTGATTTAGAAGTTACCACCACCAATCTCAATGAAGGGTATTCGTAGTTTCTTGGGGCATGTCTATTTTTACCGGAGGTTCATCAAAGAGTTCTCAAAAATTACACATCCTCTATGTAACCTCTTTGAAAATGAGGTGAAATTTCACTTTGATGATGCATGCATGGTGGCGTTTAGGTGCTTGAAAGAAAAACTGTTCTCCACTCAGGTCATCATTAGTCCCGATTGTTCAGAACCCTTTGAAGTAATGTGTGATGCAAGTGGCATGATATTAGGTGTCGTGTTAGGGCAAAAAAGCAACAAACTATTTCACCTCATTTACTATGCAAGCAAAACTCTAAATAGTGCTAATCATAACTACACAGTTACATAATAAGAATTTCTTGCGGTAGTATATGCGTTTGAGAAATTTTGGGCATACTTACTAGGCACTAAAGTGGTGCTACACAGTGATCATGTTGCACTGCGACATCTGATGGCAAAGAAAGATGCCAAGCCAAGATTGATATGGTGGGTGCTACTGTTGCAAGAGATTGACTTTGAAGTCAAAGAGAGGAGAGGTTGTGAAAATCACGTGGCTGATCACCTATCAAGATTGGAAGGCAAGGAACATGACGAGCTGTTGATAAATATTAATGATGCCTTTCCCGATGAACATGTATTCACAGTTATTCTCAAACAATCCCCTTGGTATGCTGATTTTGCTAATTATGTGGTGTGTGGATTAATGCCGGACGAACTAAACTTCTACCAATAAAAGAGGTTCTTGTTCGATGTGAAGAAGTACTTTTGGGATTAACTATACTTATTTAGAGAATGTGCAGACCATATCATTAGGAGATGTATTCCGTAGGAAGAAGCCATCAAAATTCTACATGCTTCTCACACTTTACCTATTGGGGGTCGTGGTGTACGTACAACTGCTAAAGTTCTTCAAAATGGTTACTACTGATCGTCCTTCTACAAAGATACCCATGAGTTTGTTAAAAAGTGCACTCAATGTCAAAAGCAAGGTGGTGTGTCTAAAAGACACGAATTGCCTCTCATGGACCCATTTGTGAGTTCGTTGTATAAAAAATACATTTTGGTGGCAGTAGATTACGTTTCTAAATTGTGTGGAGGTTGTTGCACTACCGAACAATTAAGGGAGAAGTGTTTTCAATTTGTAAAATGCTACATCTTTGCTAGATTTGGTATTCCTCAGGCTATTATTAGTGATGGGGGATCCCACTTTTGCAACAAGTTGTTTTCAGACACATTGAGAAAGTATGGTGTGAAACACAAAGTAGAAACCCGTATCATCCCCAAAAAAGTGGCCAAGTTGAAGTGTCAAATCGCGAGATCAAGAGTATCCTGGCAAAGATAGTGAATGCAAATAGGACTGATTGGTCTCGAAAGCATGATGGCGCGCTATGGGCGTATCCCACTGTATACAAAACACCAATCGTTATGTCTTTGTATCAGCTAGTCTTTGGAAAATCTTGCTATCTACCAGTTGAATTGGAACACAAAGCATCATGGGCATTGAATCCTCTAAATCTGTACTGGGCAAAAATTTTAAAAGAGAGAATAGATCAGTTAAATGAGTTGGACGAATTTAGGTTCAAAGCTTACGAAATTTCAGCTCTGTACAAGGAAAAGATGAAGAAATGAAATGATTCTAAAATCCTTAAGAGGGAGTTCAAAGTGGGATATTGGGTGTTACTATATTACTCTTGACTCAGACTCTTTCCGGGAAAGTTCAAATCCAAATGGTCATGTCTATTTAGAGTAACATGGGTGTTCACAAATAGTTCTATTGAAGGTGATGGTAAAGAAGGGCCTGCATTTAAATTGAATAGGCAATGCTTGAAGTTATACTTTGGCGAGTGCCAAAAGATTTCTCTGATTGAGGTGGTGTATCTGGAAGTTGTTTGAGAGCATTTTCATGTCGTGCCACGACGTTAAATAAGGCACTTCTTTGGAGGCAATCCAAGTGTTAGTATTTTAAATAATGTATGTTAATTTTGCAGGTGCAAGATATTGTGCGAGATGAAGCTACTATTGGCGGATCGCCGAATTCGTTCGCGAGCCCGACTTAGTCCGCCTTCTGGATTTGAAAAATGGAGCTGAGATATTGGAACATTCGGTGGGATATCTTCATCACTCGGCGACTCGTCGAAGTGCTTGGGCGACACAATTTTCCCCGCCTTTCTGCTCCAGCGCTAATAGCCTAACCCAATGATTTTTCGGTGAAGTTGCAAGTCTGTTATGTGAAGCGCCGACCTATTCGGCGATCTCCTTTATCTTCACCATTTTCCCCCTTTATGAGCATGTTGCATACTGGAAATAAGGGCGATATCCGGACCATTGGACGAACTGCTGAGTCGTTCGGCGACTGTTTCATTTTCTCGCCAAATGAGCGTCTAGTGAATTAAGATTCCTCGTCACCTTGATCTATGTGTTTACATACCTGTATTTTAACTTTATTGTTTAGTTTTTATTTTTATTTTTCTTTTATTTTTGGTATTGTTTGTTCTCTACTCAAATTGGGGACAATATTGAATGCTTTTGGGGGGTGTGTGTGCTTAGTCAGTAAGTCCCTTGATTGTTTGATAAAGTTACAGATTTGAGTGCTGGTCATGATCGATACCAATGACTTGAATAGTGCTCTTAATTGAAGAAAAATGAATGTGTGGCTAAAATGAGGCATAATGAAGTTGAGTCTCTACCGAAAGTGTGGAGTCTTATTTGATATTGGTGCCAATGCCTTGAGTGATGAGCTTACTGTGAACCATGTGTGATGACACCTAGAATTTTCCCCGTTGGTACGGTTGACTAAGTGATGCATGCTCTTGAAATGATCTTAGGCAACAATTTGACAATATACCTCTTTTGTGGCCAACCTTGTGAATGTGTGAACCTTGCTTGAAATCCCTTTTTGAGCCCTACCCTTTTCTTGGAAGAAACTTGAGCAACTGAGACCTCTCTTTACCCATTCACCCATAATCCTCATGAAGTGTGGTTTGTTTAAGTAGCAAACTTAGGCCAATAGCCTAAATTGGGGGTGCGGTGAAAGGAGAATGTAAATCAAGAAGTGCAAAGAAGTCCCCCTTTGATCCATGGTTTTGAGAAAGTGCAAAGAAGTGCAAATAAAGTTGTGAAATTTGCAAAAGAAATAGGGTGTTCGGTATTCCATGAGAAATGAATAATGGGGTGAATTTTAAGCATGAGTACAAATCTTGAAGAAAAGGAAAGAAAGTGTTGTTCACACATATTTCAGGAGGATAGTAGCCACTGAGACTAAATGACCATACCTTTACACTCAACCCCGTTATAAGCCTTGAAAGACCTTTTTGATCTTGAATGAGCTTAAACGAATGTTGGTTGGAAAATAAGGGCAAAGTTATGGGTAAAGTCATGCATGTGTTCATCTTTTTGAGTGTGAGAGTTGTATGTGATTCCATAGCTTTAAATGGATATTGTGTATTTAATCATTCTTGTGTAAGGGCATTTGAGTACCTTTGTTGAGCTTGAAGTTGCGTTTAAAACAAGTATTGTAAACTTGAGAATCTTTGAAAATGGTTAGTCACAACTTGAATCTTTGATTGCACAATTGATCTTTGCATGAGTAAGTTGAGTCTTGTTATGTGCATTCATGTTTGAGCCTTGTGTAGCAGTGTTTGAGACATCCTTTTTGAACTGTTGAACTTGAGTTTTACTTGAGCACAAGCAAAAGTTTAAGTTGAGGGTGTTGATGAGTCTAAGATTTGGACTCATTTAGGGCTTTAGTAACAATGATTTGGTGTCCTCAAATGTTTATTTTGTGCCAAGAACTTATGTAAAACTCTTGATTTACAGATATATGAATTGAGGAACACAACTAGGAAAGAAATGGGAAACAAAGACAACACTAGCGAAAAGGAAAAGGGAAAAAGAAGCCTTATGATCACCGATGTCACTCGGCAACTCGCCATGTTGCCCCTCTGCCGCCTAAAGTTACAGAAAGCTGAGGTTGGATTAGGAGTAACTTCAGCGATCAACAGTTCCACTCGGTGTGATGCCGATCACATCGGTGATGGATGACTAGGTCACCGAAAGTACTGATCGAGACCTAGATAATCACAGCTAGGCGAGTCAAAATACAGAAAGGCGCATCGCGGAATGCAACGGTGATCTTGAGTTGGCTAACCTAACATTACAGTGGTCGAATAAAAAAGATGTGTAGCAGGAAGGCGAGATGAAAGGTCAATCGGCAAGTCGCTGAACAGTCGGCGAAGCCCGACTTTCCTCACCGAGTGGCCCAAAAAAGTCACCAAGTTTTTGTATAAATTGATCTTTTCATCAGAGAGAAAGCATTTAGAAATCCCGAGGAACAAAAGATAGAGAGCAAAACCACTGTTATTGTTGATTTGAAGTGATTTTTAAAAAGATTCTTCATTTGGGTTTTGTAATAGAGAATATATTATTGAATTTTGACTTCCGAATTTCATTTACCCAGTAATGGAAAGCATGGGAGGTATTAAATTTCATTTCTTTACCGCGATTGGCTAAAACCCTAACCTTGGGGGTTTGACAATGTGAACAATTGTTGCATTTGACTTAGTGGGTTTCATCAATTAGTGAATTTTGGTGTTAATTTGAAGTAGGTCTGAATTATTATCATGGTTTAACTTCATTATTGCATGTTCGATGCAATATAGTTCAAAGTTTTGTGCTTGCTTGAGAGAGAAGCATAGGCACAACATAGTAATTTTGCATCCTTAGTAGCGGGTCATTACGATTTCAGCTTGAGAGAGTGAGACTTGGGATTCAACCTTTGTGTCTAGCTCGAAAGAGTAGATTTGATGAGAAAGTGGCCTGGGCATTTTATGGCTATTGTTGAAGTTAGAGAGAATTCGACAGAAATAAGGTAATTGTTCGAGAGAAAATTGCTTTACGTACACTCCATTCTACCCACAACAAATTAGCATTATTGGTAATGATGTTCACCCATTAAGTTGAATTCAATAGTTGGTTAGTCAATCCCCCAAGTATTGTCTCGTTATTTGATTGTTCCGTGTTGATTGTTGAAGTGGGTTATTAACTACAACCTGGAATTTGATTTATAAACTCTTAAATTTGGTGTTTGTCTAGCTGAAGAGGTCACTGTCATACTTTCATATTCGAATTCAAAAGAAAGCTACTCTCTGTGGGATCGACCCCAACTCATGCAGTGGGGTTTATACTGATTTACGATTGTTCACACTTAGAATTGGATGAAGTATCTTTGAAACGTTAATCATATATGTCTTATGTTGATTAATGCATCTTATAAACTTATGTTGATGATTTATGCTATCCATCATATTTAGTACATTATTGTACTAACACATACTTTTACCTACATTCTTATTAAATGTAATGCTTGGCGATATTGACTTCTATCCTTGTGGCTAGGTTCATAGTAGATAAAGAAAAAGAAGCTTTGGTGAGTCCTCATAGCATTCGAGGGCTTGACAACTATGTCCTTTATATTTCATTTTATGTTTAGAGCTATTGTATGGCCTGTGTCCCAAAGACTTTCATGTATTAGATGGTTTGAGAGAATGTTAAAGACTTCCACTTCGTTTTATGAGACTTCGATTGTATTGGAAAATGTTTTAAATTTCTGTACTTTTCTATTATCTTATGTTATGATATGGTGAGTGGCATACATGGAGCCTTTCGGGGTTCTCCGTGCCATGTTACATCTAAGGGGTACCCCTGGGTCGTGACAAACTAGGTAATTAGAGCACAAGGTTTAGAATGGTGCTAGGATGTCTCAAACCACGTCTAGTAGAGTCTTGTTCATAAATGTGAAGTGCGTCACATTTATTTATAGGAGGATATTGGATGTTTAGGAAACTCCACTTCTTCATTCACTAAGTCGTGCCACATAGTTTAAAATATATTAGGTTTTTCTCCTAATTCGTGCCCTATCGTTTTCAGGATATGACTACTACAAGGGCTAATGCTAAGAGGAATGATGGAGACAATGTGGAGCAAGACTTCCCCAAGATATTGATGAGTCTGAGATTTGGACTCATTTAGGGCTTTACTTGTATGGATTTAGTGTCCTCAAATCCTTATTTTGTGCCAATAACTGATGTAAAATCCTTGATTTCTAGGTATATGGATTGAGGAACAAAGCAAGGACACTAATTTGTAAAAAGGATCAAAGTGAGCTGTAAGAACAAAGAAATGCAAGCCTGGTGATCGCCAAGTTCACTTGGCGAGTCGCCGAATTGCCATTTGACCACCTAAAGTTCCAGTGTGCCACGCTTTGAAGGAAAGAAAGAAGTCGGCGAGAGAAAGGAGCAGTCGGTGGATCGCCGAGTGGTTCCGCGATGTAGTGTTGGATCGCCCAAAGTTATAGACCTTAAGGATGCTGAAGGCCAAGGCAGAAGGATGATGAAATTTACCAAAGGGCGGATCGCCGAGTGGATCTGCGAGCCCGACTTACATCGCTGAGTGACTATTCGCAACACATTTTTGTCAACTATAAATACATTTGTTAACATTTAGTTTAGTATCATATTTTCATTACACGTAATTTTCATTTTGGAATTGTAATTATTCTGAGTATTGAGACAATTTTTCTCTAGCTTTTCATAAGCTTTGGAGAATTGAAGTTTTTCACTTTTGAGAAATTGGAAGTGGGTCTTTGAGATTCTTCCACTTGGAACATTGTAAAGAAGAAATCAATCTTACCCAGTTGATGAAAACTCAATTTGGTAACGATTTTTATCTTTTTATGATGTCTAGCTAAAACCCCAATTATTGGGGTGTGGTTATGTGATTATGGGCTGATTTAGTTTATGGATCTTTCTAACTGTTAGTATAAATGTTGTTTAGAAGTAATTTCAATCATTAATTGTGGTTTAATTTAAGAATTGTAAATACAAATGCAGTTCTACACTTGTGTTTTTTGCTTGCTCAAGAGAGAGGTTTTAAAACTAAAATTATTGATTGATGGTCTGTGCGTATTGGATTGTCATGGGTTCAGCTCGAGAGAGTGAATCATAAACCATTTTCCACGTATTCAGCTTAACAGAGTGAATGGACTAAAGTGTAGGCTGTTCTTATTTTGTATGCTTGTTGATATTCGAGAGAAATTGTAATGACTTGGAAAATGATAGGTTGAACTAGAGCCTAAACGTGAGGGTTAACATCAAGAGTTAAGGGGTTTAGTTGTTAAACGTCACGATATGTACTAGACCCCATAGTTTAGAAGACCTTCTAAGGGTTGGTTGAATGTTGCAAGGTCTAATGCCAAGCCAAAAGGGGCAAACCGAAGCCAAAGGCCAAGGCTGCCCCAAGTTTGGCCAAACACTGCCCAAGGACCACGACCACCTTCACGACCAGTGGTCTTGACCACGGTCCATGAAGGGGCTTGTGAAGGTCCCTTAGGCATGTGTGAATCAATGCATTGAGGCCTAGCCACTGCCTAGGAACCACGACCTTTCCACAACTTGTGGTCCTGACCACGGATCGCGGGAGGTCTCGTGGTCTTGCCTTGGCATTATGGGAGCCATGGCTGCATAACATTCCATCTAGTCAGTGCCTACCATGACCAAAAGGGTCTTCACGACCCGTGGTGGCCACCACGAGTCGTGGTGCCACCCGTGGTTGGCAAGACAGTGTTCTCACAAGGCTGCTCAAGGAAGGCTATCCTTCACAAGCCACTTCATGGCACATGGTGAAGACCACGAACAGTGGGAAGGATCGTAGGATTCACCTCTTGGGAGCCTTGGCAAGTTGAAGGAGGTACTGCCCAAGGGACCAAGGGAACCACCACGAGCCGTGGTACCCTAGACGGTCCGTCCAAGTGGGTGTGGTCCCTGACGGGGCTACCTAAGTTGAGGGCTTTTAGGTAATTTCATATTAATTAATTAATGTGTGGGTTCGTTTTTAGGGGTTTTATAACACATATATAAATAGTTTTGAAGTCTTTGAACACCTATTTTATTTCATTATTCTCAAACACCCAAAAGAGTTCATCCCTCCCAAAATTCTCTATCTAAAACTCAAGGAAGAAGAAGGGAGCCATTTAAACTAGGGTTTGTGGATTCAAGGTGTTTCTTTCTCAAATTCCTTGGGTATTCACAAGAAAGGTATGATAGTCTTCATCCTTGACTTAGTTTCTTTCAAGGAGTCTATATCAAAGATGATTTCAAGTTTCCATAGTTCCCCCAATACCCTAGTTTTCAATCTATGCATGGGTGCAATTCCAAATCGTTTTCAAAAGGTTTATATGATGATTTAAGATGGAATTGTTGAATTAATGGTGAATTAAGATGATTTCTCGTATGAACCCATGTTTTCCCCCAAAATCCTATGTTGTGATTTGTGATTGGGAATTGATTGAATTATGAAAGTATGTTGAATTAGCCATTGAATCATGTTAATTCCCTTATCTATTGTAGTATCTTAGATGTTTGGGTTGGGATTGATGTATATCTTTGGAAGGAAATTTCATGAAGAATCTATTTATGAACATGTTATGAAGTATATTTATAAGACCTCAATGAAGGTATTATGATCATATTTAGAAGGTAATTGTGTTATGATTGAAAGTATATTATCAATTAACACTCATGAATGAGGATGATAGAATGTGAAAGGTTTCTATAATGTAATGTTGTATCTTGAATTGGTAGGCTTAAGGCATCATTTTCTTGTATTGATGAATGTGACCTTGAATGTAATATAATGTCTTGAATTGGTAGGGTTAGGCTTCCTCTTCTTTTCTAATGAATATGTCTTGACTTGATGAATATGAATCAATATGCTTATTGCATTCCTTTCATAAATGACTAATGAATGTATCTTGACTTAATGAACATGAACCGGTTGACCAATGTTGGTAGCCCTTGCATGATGTGTTCTTTGACCTATTCTAATGATGTATCTTGGATCGGTATGCTTATGGCACCCATCCATGCATGCTAATAATGAACCTTGGGACCGGTAGGCTTATGGCACCCTTCCATAAATGATGTTAATGAAATTTGGGATCGGTAGGATTATGGCACCCTTCCATGAATATTAATGATAAACCTTGAATCGGTTGAACTAATATTGGTGGCCCTTTTATGTGTGAAATGATGAACCTTGTATCAGTAGACCCAATATTGATGGCACCCTTCCATAAATGATGTTAATAAACTTTGGGATTAGTAGTCTTATGGCACCCTTCCATCAATATTGATGATAAACCTTGAATCATTTGAACTAATGTTGGTGGCCCTTTCATGTGTAAAATGATGAACCTTGTATCGTTAGACCCAATGTTGATGGCACCCTTCTTGGAAAGTCAATGAGCTATCCTACCTTAAATCGATAGACCTAATGGTGGTGGCCC
Organism: Solanum microdontum; assembly: GCA_036250385.1. Classification (NCBI taxonomy): domain Eukaryota; kingdom Viridiplantae; phylum Streptophyta; class Magnoliopsida; order Solanales; family Solanaceae; genus Solanum; species Solanum microdontum. The sequence goes on from JAJONQ010010598.1 coordinate 28,582, forward strand.
TTTCTTGTGTAATGTGCTTTGGGTCGGTAGGCCTAATGTTGGTGGCCCTCTCAAGTACAATAATGTTAATGAAAATGAAATACTCTATGGGAATGGAGGCTAAGCACCGCGTGGATATGGTAAGATGGAAACTCTCCCAATGTTAGGCTAGGGTTCCAATGAACATCTTCCTATCCTATACCTATGTGCCCACATAGGATATTAGCTAGTGGATTTGACCTACACTAAAATGTTACCGGTCCTACCTTAGGCAAGTAGACCACCCCTTTACGGTGTAGGGCTATATGACACCGGATTCCATGGTTAGCTCTCATCGTCTATGTCGGTTATTACCTATTCCCATCACGTGAGATGTGCACTATGGTTTCTTAAGAAGTTCTATGAAGTGTGGGTGGTAGTATGATATGCCATCCATGCATTGCATGGGTAAGCTTTGAGAGGGTCATAGTGAGTTCTCTAATGTCTTAATTACTAATGAATCAAAGTGCTATAAATGAAGCTAATGAAGAATGTTGCCTTATATGCTCAAATGTAATGTTGCATGATATACTTGGATTGTATTATGAGTTACTTCCATGTCATTATATATGAAATGTTTATATGTCTTTTGTATGAGTATTGTGTAAAGATGGAAAGGATGATTGGTAAGTTCACTTTTGGTGACCTTGATTTGGTACTTAGTGTGGATAGTGGTATGCGACGCTATTCATACATTGCACATAGTATAGCTTGGGGTTGCTTAGGTGAAAGCTTAAGGTAATGAAATGTCTTATATGTTGATTTGGTTCTAATGTGATGAAATAACCTATATATTGAATTTGATTGTATCTTATGCTTTTTAGGCAAAAGTTCATGAAGTTTTTCTTAAAATGGCATAATACATGGTTTTCCAACCAAATGTCCGTTTTAAGCATGATTTTTGAATGGCTATCATACTTAGTACATCTAATGCGCTAACCTATATTTCTTCTATTTTTCTAAAAAGTGTAGGGTTTGGACGTGATGTTCTGTTCTTGGAAGATAGGTTTCTAAGGTGCAAGGAGATGAAGATTTGATGAGTCCTCATAGTTTCGAGGACAAACCCATTATTACCCATTATGTCTTTTACTTTATGTTTAGAGATTTCGTATGGGCTGTGTCCTAATGTTTTATTTCTTATTTTTATAGATGGTTTGAGACAAAGTATAGAAAAAGGCTTCCGCTTTCTTTTATGAAAAATGACTTGGATTGTATTTAAAGAAAAGTTTTAAATTCCGCATTATTTTCCTATGCTCTTATGTTCATGAATGCTATGAGGCTTGTATGAGACCCTTCGGGGTCAAGTACGCCATAACACTTCCAGGGTGTAGGCTCGGATCGTGACAAACATGGTATCAGAGCATAAGATTTTGGAATGGTTTAGGATGTCTCAAACCACATATAGTAGAGTATTGTTCATAGTGTGAAGCGCGCCGCATTTATGAATAGGAGGCTATTTGATGATAGAAAAGTCTCATTTCTTCATTCTTCAAGTCATTCCATAGAGTTTAACTCTATAATGTCTCTCTCCTATTCCTTATCCGGTTGTCATTAGGATATGACCACTTGAAAGGTTTATGCTAGAAGGAGTGAGGGAGAAAGGTTGGTTCTGATGCCATTTATAGCTATGTGACTTGTTAGATTTGTGGTGATAGATATGATGTTGTCTTTAGTATGAATGGGTTGTTTTATGGGTATGTTTAGTTGATGCTAGAACCCGACTAAGTCATGATGACTTTTGAGGATTGTTGAAAGAGTTGATGAAATGTGATGTTCTAGAAATGCCTATGTGTGTTAAGTGAGTAGACTTCTCTAAGAAGAGTACAATATAATTCACCTTGGTACATAATCATTTTGTGTGACGAGGGTGGAGGTTTAGTGTTGACTTGCTCCGACCTTAGAATTGAAACAAGTGATGTTGTAAAGAGTTTGTATAGGCTTACTCCCAAGTGGGGGGTTAATGTACTTAGATGGTAAGGCCTTTGAGTGTTCTTGATGTTCATGAGCTAGGTTTGCTTTATATTCTAACCTTAAGAGGTGTAGTGAGTTTGAGGAGTTTAGACTTGGTGTGGTAGACTCATATAAGACCTTGAGTGGTGTTGGTAAGGTTGTTTGTGAGCAAGAGTTTCTTAATGAGGACCTTTAAAAGCACCGGGATGATGATAGTTCCTTGTGGTTGTGGATGACTTATTGAGGTCCCTATGTTGTTTCATGTTAACCTTAGTATGGGTTTACTCCTAAGGGGGAGATGGTATGTTGAATAGTAAGGTTGTCAAGAGTGTCGATATCCTTATCTCTTTCCTTCTATTCTTATTCAAGCTTGAGACCAAGAGTTCCTTGTAGCTTGTTTCATGTTTTGGAGTCATGTGTGAAATGTGTTTCCATGATCTCCTTATGTTATGCATGTTTCGATGAAATTTATGTTTATGTGAGAAAATGTTATTTTGATTTATGTGTTCCTCATGTTGATGTACAACTATAATGAGTTGCCTAAATGTTTCATGAGTTGACTTGTTGAACATGCTTAAATGTGTTTTTGAGAAGAGTTGCATAAATTGCCTTATCGTGTTGTAATGATCATGATGTGAGTTGGAGAAGGAAATTCCTCCAATGAAATGAGAAATGTTGAAGTTTTCATGATGTGAAGACCACGGACCGTGGGAAGGCTCGTAGGATTACCTTCACCACTTGGGAGCCTTGGCAAGTTGAGGGAGCTACTGCCCAAGAGACCACGGGGACCACCACGAGCCGTGGTTCCCTAGAAACTCCGTCCAAGTGGGCGTGGTCCCTGACGGGGCTGTCTAAGTTGAGGGCTTTTAGGTAATTTCATATTAATTAATTAATGTGTTTGTTCAAAAATGGTTTTATATCACCTATGTAAATAGTTTGAAGTCTTTTAACACCTATTTTACTTCATTATTCACTAACACCCAAAAGTGTTCATCCCTCCCAAAAATTCTCTCTCTAAAACACAAGGAAGAAGAAGGGAGCCATTGAAGCTAGGGTTTGTGGATTCAAGGTGTTTCTTCCTCAAATTCCTTGGGGATTCACAAGAAAGGTATGGTAGTCTTCATCCTTGACTTAGTTTCTTTCAAGGAGCCAATATAAAAGATGATTTCAAGTTTCCAAAGTTCCCCAAAAACCCTAGTTTTCAATCTATGCATGGGTTCAATTCCAAATCGTTTTCAAAAGGTTTTATATGATGATTTAAGATGGAATTGTTGATTTAATGGTGAATTAATATGATTTCTCCTATGAACCTATCTTTTCCCCCAAAATCCTAAGTTGTGATTTGTGATTGGGAATTGATAGAATTATGAAAGTATGTTGAATTGTTTATGTTTATGTTGAATTAGTCATTGAATCATGTTAATTCCCTTATATATTGTAGTATCTTAGATGTTTCAGTTGTGATTGATGTATAGCCTTGGAAGGCAATTTCATGAAGAATTTATATATGAACATGTTATGAAGTATATGTATGTGACCTCAATGAAGGTATTATGATCATGTTTAGAAGGTAATTATGTTATGATTGAAAATATATTCTCAATTAACACTCATGAATGATGATGATAAAATATGAAGGGTTTCTATAATGTAATGTGGTATCTTGAATTGGTAGGCTTAAGGAATCATTTTCTTAGATTTATGAGTGTGACCTTGAATGTAATATCATGTCTGAAAATTGTAGGCTAAGGCATCCTCTTCTTGTCTAATGAATGTGTCTTGACTTGATTACTATGAATAGATAGGCTTATGACATTCCTTTCATAAATGACTAATTAATGTATCTTAACTTAATGAACATGAAACGATAGACCAAAGTTGGTAGCCCTTGCATGATGAGTTCTATGACCTATCCTAATGATGAATCTTGGATCGGTAGGTTTATGGCACCCTTCCATGCATGTTAGTAATGAGCCTTGGGATCGGTAGGCTTATGGCACCCTTCCATAAATCATGTTAATGAACTTTGGGATCGGTAGGCTTATGGCACCTTTCCATGAATGTTGATGATAAACATTGAATCGGTAGACCTAATGTCGGTGGCCCTTTCATGTGTGAAAGGATGAACCTTGTATCGGTAGACCAAATGTTGATGGCACCGTTCTTGGAAAGTCAATGGGTTATCCTTAATGTACCTTGAATCGGTAGACCTAATGGTGGTGGCCCTTTCTTGTGTAATGTACTTTGGGTCGGTAAGCCTAATGTTGGTGGCCCTCTCAAGTACAATAGTGTGAATGAAAATGAAATACTCTATGGGAATGAAGGATAAACACCGAGTGGATATGGTAAGATGGAAATTCTCCCAATGTTAGGTTAGGGTTCCAATTAACATCTTCCTATCCCATAACTATGTGCCCACATAGGATATTAGCTTGTGGTTTCGACCTACGCTAAAATGTTACAGGTCGTACCTTAGGTAAGTAGACCACTTCTTTACAGTGTGGGGCTATATGACACCAAATTCTATGGTAAGATCTCATGGTCTATGTCGGTTAATGCCTATTCCCATCATATCAGATGTGCACTATGGTTTCTTGAGAAGTTCTATGAAGTGTGGGTGGTAGTATGAGATGTCACCCATGTATTGCACGAGTAGGCTTTCAAAGGGTCATAGTTAATTCTTTAATGTCTTAATGACTTATGAATGAAAGTGCTCTAAATGAAGCTAATGAATTATGTTGCCTTATATGCTCAAATGTAATGATGCATGCTATACTTGGATTGTATTATTAGTTACTTCATTGTCATGATTTATGAAATGTTTATATCTCTTACGTATGAGTAGTGTGTAAAAATGGAAAGGATGATTGGTAAGTTCACTTTTGGTGACCTAGATGTGGTACTTAGTATTGATGGTGGTATGGGATGTTATTCATACATTGCACATAGTATAGCTTGGGGTTGCTTGAGGTGTAAGCTTAAGGTAATGAAATATCTTATATGTTGATTTGGTTCTAATGTGATGAAATTACCTATATGTTGAATGTGATTGTATCTTATGCTTTTTAGGCAAAAGTTCATGAATTTTTTCTCAAAATGGCATAATGCATGGTTTTCAAACCAAATGTCTGTTTTAATGATTTTTGCATGGCTATCATACTTAGTACATCTAATGTACTAACCCATATTTCATCCATTTTTCTACAAAGTGTAAGGTTTTGACTTGATGTTCTATTGTTGGAAGATAGGTTTCTAAGGTGCAAGGAGATAAAGATTTGGTGAGTCCTCATAGTTTCGACGATGAACACATTATTACCCTTTATATCTTTTACTTTATGTTTAGAGCTTTTGTATGGGCTGTGTCCCAACGTTTTATGTCTTATGTTTATATATGGTTTGAGACAAAATATAGAAAAAGACTTCCAGTTGCTTTCATGAAAAATGACTTCGATTGTATTTAAAGAAAAGTTTTAAATTCTACATTATTTTCCTATGCTCTTATGTTCATGAATACTATGAGGCTTGTATGAGAATCTTCGGGATCAAGTACGCCCTGTCTCTTCCAGGGTGTAGGCTCAGGTCGTGATAGAAATCAACTTGATTCAGGGTAAATTATTCGAGAGAAAGTTTACCTCCTCTATAGTCTATCTTATTCAATAATATCTAGCTATTTTCTAATATTTACAATTACCCATTTATCTACATTAGCCTATAATAAATTACATCCCAAGAACCTGCCTCATTGTTGTTATTTCGTGTTGTTTGTTACTGATCTAGTTGATAATTAAAACCAAAACCCCCTTATTTCACATTCATGTCACCCCCTGTTTTGAATTATGTTTTTATCCAATAATGTTTATTCCTATAACTGATTTGACCATGCTCACATTTTTCAATTGTATCTTAAACATGTACCGCTCTCTGTGGGATTCGACCCCAACTCATTTAGTTGGGTTATATACTGACTAGCGATCATTGACACTTAGAATTGGAAGAGTGTCCTTGAAATGTTAATCAAAATGGTGCCGCTGCCGGGGGGTGGTCTTGGTTAAGATTCTTTAGTTAAGTTGAATTTTGTTCTTGTTAGTCATAGTTGAATGTACTTACTTTTAGTTTTGGTCTGTGTGTTGCTGTTTTGAATAGAGGAAATGAGTGTGAATGGAAGCAATGGTGGCCAAGTGGGCCACCAAGATGACATCGACAACCTCAATGATATCAATGAGCCGAATGCTAATGACCCTCATTTAATGGGTGGAATTGGTGCCATTCGCTTGCCTCCAGTTGAAGGGAATGATGTGTTCCACATTACGAGCACCATGTTGCAGCTCTTGCAATTGAAAGGGTTGTTTGGTGAGTTGGCTCCTGAGATTCCCTATGAGAATATAAGTAACTTTGTTGATGTTTGCGGGCCGTTCTCCTTCATGAACATATCCCAAGAGTCGGTCTGGTTGAGGTTATTCCCATTTTTCGTAATGGGAGAAGCATGTAAGGGGTTGGCTAAATTGTTAGGAGACTCCATCATTTCGTGGAAAGAGCTTGTCACCGCATATCAAGTGCGATTTTTCCTTCCTTTGAAGTTGATGACACTTCGGGACATCATCCAAAGCTTCAAGCGTTTGGAGGGTGAGCTAATTCATGAGACTTGGCAATGATTTAAGAAGTTGGTGCTACAATGCCCAACTCATGTTTTGTCCGACAACGTTTCGCTGCAATTTCTTTACTGAACCTTTGATTCGATGAACAAAGGTGTAGCTGACCAACTTTCTCCAGGAGGTTTGCTGCAAAAACTATACATTATAGCAGCCCAACTTTTGGATTGTATGACCACAATTAATCGTGCTTGGTACACCCGCGAAGATCAGGTTTCCCCTCTCACGTTTAAATTGACCAGGGAGCAGCTTGAGAAAGATCAAGAGAGGGACCAGAACATGGCAAAGATCATGACCCAACTTGACATTTTGTGCAAAAATGTCATGGGAGTTGGTGCTAGAAATGTCAATGACGTGGTTGTCAGGTGTGTAAACCCCGAAGATGCCAAATTTGAAGCATTGTATAACGAGGAGGTGAACTTCCTAACCAACCAAGGAAGTGGTTATCGTGCAAACTACCATAGGCAGGGTGGTAACCAAGGTTGGAATAGGGATGAAGGTTGGAGAGATCGCAATAGAGAGTGGAGGGATCGTAATCCCACTTGGAAGGAAAAAAATGGGGAGAAGGACAAATACATTCCTCCACACGAGCATCAAAAGGCCAAATATTCTGAGGGTGGTTGTTCTGAGGATATGCTCTCTCGTATTCTCAACGAGTTTGAGGGGTTCGATAAAATCTTGAATAAGATGAAGCAAGATGTATCCACCCTTAGCCAGACGGTTACCTCTCATTCCATCTCTATCAACCAGTTGGAGACCCAAATGGGTCATATTTCATCTCATTTAAAACCTAGACAACAAGGGGGGTTTCCTAGTGACACTATGGCCAATCCCAAGAATGAAGTTTGAGTGAGGACTTGCGTAATGCCACGATGTTAACTAAGGCACTGCTTGGGAGGCAACCCAAGTTTTTATTTTCTTTATTTTTTATTTCAAAACAATCGTGTGTTGATGTTGCAGGTGAAAGTGTGGAATGTGTGGAAAAGTGCAGGTTGGCAAGCAAAATGTCCAGTCGGCAAATCACCGTAGAAGTCGACGAGCCTGACTTGGACCGCCGTTGGGCTCCAAAAATTATCAAATTAGAACCTGTAAAACTCAGCGGGCCCATGGACAAGTCGGCGAGTCACCGAACAGGTCGGCAATCCTGACTTAGTCTGTCGTTTGGACCCCCACATTAACTAGACGTCTTGTAAAACTCAGTGAGGTAAGTGTCCACTCAACGAGGAAAAATTAATGTCGATGAAAGTGAGAGAACTAGACGATTTTTAAAGGCCAAAGGTTTAAAATTTCAAACTCTTTCACATTCCCTCACTTTTTAACTTCCCTAGATCACACCCGCCTATATTTTCTATATTTTTGTGTTTTTACCACTTTCTAGTTGTCAATCTCGTGTTTGGAGTTGGAAATCTTTGCCGCCTAGCATTTCAAACTATATATTTGGCATTAAACGTTGGTTTTCCAAACCCTAAACCTGTATTTATCGATTTACTCAATTGCAATTGTTTTGATCTTATTGATGTGTGATGGGCCTCTCCGAATCCATGATTGTGTGTTTGTTTGCCTGTTTTTAAATTTGAAATATTGCCTAAATTACCTAATTGTTAATTTACCAAAATTTTGTGCTTAAAAATTGGTCTAAATTGTTGGGTTGTGCTAAAATGTTGTTGGGTCTAGTCGGGTGAAGTCTGAGTAACCCATATTTATGCTAAATAACGTAATTTGCACGATGATAGAGTGTTTGATGTCATTCCTAAGGGCATAAGTCGTCAAATGGCCAATTTTGGCTAAACCGAAAGAATTTTGGGTACCCCTGGGGCATGGGTCTTGTGGGTATGAGTCTAATTGAATGAGTGCATGGTTTGATTTGTTTTGGAGGGCTGCGGGGTTGATTTTGCATATCGGGTTAGAAAGTAGGCATGTTGGGCAGTTTGGCGAGCTGGGTCGAGCTCACTGAACCACTAGGCGGTTCGCTGAACCCCCTTTGATCACCTTTAATTTCGTGAAAAGTTGATTTGTGGTTCTGTACCTTTCGGCGAGAACCCTGAGTTTGCTGATAGCACTTGGTGACTTGCCGAGGTCTTCTTTGCTCGCCCTTTGTTCGGCCTTAACCCCTAAAATACACTATAACTTTCGGTGGGATTGACTTTGCTCGCTGAATGCTATCACCGATTCGCCTAAAGGCCCCTCCCATAGTTGACATGCCATTTTTTTGGGAAAATCTTGCACCAATCATTTCGGCGAGCCCAATTTGGCTTGCCAAAGAGATTTGGTGATTTGCTGATCCGTTTGGCGAGTCTGTCTGCAATATGATTTCTGTGATTTTTCCTGAACTATTTCTAAGAGTTTTCAATTTGTGTTGTAGATTTGGCTAAAACGAAAGTAGCATGTCGAAGCATGCCACCCCGCAAGAGGGCAAAGGGGATTACTATCAATTAGGATGCGACTGTATCCTGGGCAAAGGCAACAAAACTTCTTACCATAGGTGGGAAAGGAAAGGGGAAAAGCAAGGCACCGACACCTGCATCACCAGAGGTCAGCTTCAACAGTGACGGTATAAATGCCACTCACCTCACCACTTCTAAGAGTAAGGGTGAGCACCAAAATCCTCGGGCAACAACTTTTGAGACTGAGGATGATGAGTTATTGTCAGCCCAAAGAGCTGAGTTATGTTCCAAGAGGTTGAATGATCCATCGAGGATCAGGACTAACCAGACCACTGCTTCTCCTCCTGATCCAACACAGGCTATGGTCCTAGCACCACCGGTACATGGTCCTCCTCCCAGTTTATGAACAAATTGAAGACTGATGGGCTGAGGACCATTATATAGGAGAAAAGGCTGAAGTTCATTTGTTCACTAAACCCCGTGTCCCTTATGTTCCTAATTGGATCCGGGAGTTCTACACTGCTTACGGAGCTTTAGTTCCATAAAGGAAGAAAATGGCTGCCAAATTCAAGCAGGTAGACTATGTTGTTATTAGGGTGCAGAAAAGTGAAGTGTGATAGTGATGCTAACAATGTAGTCCTGGATTGTTCAACAGAAATTGAGGATAGCTATTAGTATATGATCTGGATAAAGACGTTGGAGAATTTGAAAAAATGGTTGGCTCATCTGATATTTGACGGTGCTCCTAAGTGTATTGAGGTTGGAGCACCCATTGAAAAGAAGGACCTCAATATAGCAGCAAGGTTCTGGTTTGGCTTCATCAACAATACTATAATGCCATCCCAGAATGAGTCGATTCTCCGCCATGCAAAAATAGCCTGTCTTGGTTGTATCATTGATGGGACGAGGCTGAACTTCGGGATGATCATTGCACAGGAGATGGTCATGAGGGCCAAGCAGCGCCAAACTTCTCTACCTTTTGCGGTGTTGATTACCGAGCTGTGAGGACGGGCTCGTGTGCCTAAAGATGAGAAGTAGGATGTGAAAGTGATTACCATATTTTCTACCGACATCTAGAGGATTGAGACGGAGTACTTGAAGGATGAGGCCGAGAAGAAGAAGGCATCCCCGCTGGATACATCCTCGGTTATGGACACTGATGCATTACCTGTAGAGACACATTTTCCTCTTCGGCCCCTGAGCCTCAGGTATATCTAGCACTGCTCTTTCCATGATGCCTATCTCCGCTACAACTCACTTGCCTTCTAGGTCTGGTGCCTCTGCTGTTTTTGTTTCCCGACCTCCACTCACTCAGGATACATTACTACAGATGGGGCAGCTAGCCTATTCTGCTGATAAGTGCGCCTCCAGAACAATTCCTGGCATGATCAAGAGGGCTCTTTATGATGTTGTGACACCCCTCAGTTCTACTATTGATGGCCCTGCGGAAAGGATAGTGGGGTGCGAGCGTGGCCAAGGGGCTACTGAAGAGGTAATGGCTCTAAAGGCTACTATTGTTAAGTTGAGGAGAGAAGTAGATCAGCTGAAGTTCACCTACAAGTCGATGATTTTCGAGACAATGGAGATCCCTGATATGCCAGTTGATCCAAATATGCCTCCGTCTACCATCAGAGATGAGGTTGGAACTGATGAGGTAGCTGCGGCCGAGTCTGAGGCTGAGATTGATGAGGAGGTGACCTTTAAGGGTCTGACAGAGGTTGAGAAGGGAATGATAGATTCAGTCGTGCAGATTTCTTTGGCAGACACCACCATGTCCTGATCTAGTGTTATTGATACCCTGGGCACTGATGCCCAAGATCAGAGTGTTGCACGAGGCACTGATACCCCGACAGATGGAGCAACTGCGTAGAGAGGACTTTTTTTACCTCTCTCTCTCTCACATTTATTGATTTTTAGTTTTTTTATTGCATTTGATGTCAAATTGATTTTTTATTTTTGGTGGGGTGAGGTATTTCCATACCTACCTCTTGTGATTATTACTTTTGTTTATATATTGGGTTTTGTGCGGTAAATTGTGTTTTGGCACTGTCTTGTGGTTGTTTGAGCTTGTGGATCCTTGTGTTTCGACACTGTGTTCTGGATGTTTGAGCTTGTGGCTCCTTGTTTTAATTGCAAATGGGTTTGATCTTGTGGCTCTTTGTTTTAATTGCGAATGGTTTTTGGACCCTTTTGAAAATTTTTGCCACCTCTTGTGTGTTTAAATGTGGCTGTTCTTGTACAAATTTGAGTGTCGGTCAGAATCAATTTCGATGACTTGAATAGTGGTCTCAATCAAACCAAAAAGAATGTGCAGCGATGAGGCCAAATTAAGTTGCGTAGACAATATGTGAACTTTTGCATCTTGTTGGGACTAGCCGATTATCGAATGAGTCTCTTGTGATGAACATTGCAATCTAGCAAAAGTGTGGAGTCTTATTTGATATTGGTGCCAATGCCTTTTGTGATGAGCTTACCGTGAACCTTATGTGATTACACCTAGAATTTACCCCGTTGGTCCGGTTGACTAACTGATGCAAGCTCTTGAAATAATTTTAGTCAACAATTTGAAGAGTGAAACAATTTGACATTATACCTCTTTTGTGGCCTACCTTGTGAGTGTCTGAATTTTGCTTGAACACCCTTTGAGCCTTATCCTTTTCTTGGAAGTAACTTGATGAAATTGCAACCCCTTTCTATCCATTCACCCATAATTCTCATGAAGTGTGGTTTGTTTGAATAGCCAAGTTAGGCCAAAAGCCTAAGTTGGGGGTGTGGTAAAAAAGAAGGTAAATCGAGAAGTGCAAAGAAGTCCCCTTTGATCCATGGTTATGAGAAAGATGAAACCCCTCCATACAAAAAAAAGAGAAAGAAAAAGAAGAATGAAAAAGAAAAAGAACAAAAAAGTTGTGTAAGGTGCAAAAGAAATGCGGTGTCCGGTATTCCATGAGAAGTGAATAATGTGTTGGATTTTGAGCATGAGTGCAAATTTTGAAGAAACGAAAAGAAAGTGTTGTTCACAACACAGTCATGAGGATAACAACCAGTGAGCCTAAATGACCATACCTTTACACTCAGCCCCATTACAAGCCTTGAAAAGACCTTTTTGATCTTGAGTAAGCTGAAATGAGTGTTGATTTGAAAATAAGGGCAAACTTATGGGTGAAGTAATGCATGTGTTCATCTTTGTGAGTGTGAGAGTTGTATGTGATTCCACAACTATAAATTGTTGAACCATTGTGTGCGAATACGGAATCATCTTTGTGTGAGGGCATTTGAGTACCTTTGTTGAGCTTGAACTTGCATTTGAAGCAAGTATTGTGAACTTGAGAATCATTGGTAACAGTGAGTGAGAACTTGAACCTTTGAGTGGACAATTAATCCTTGCATTAGTAAGTTGAGTCTTGTTGTGTGCATCCATATTTGAGTCTTGTGTAGCACTGTTTGAGACATCCTTTTTGAACTGTTAAGCTTAAGTTTACTTTAGGGCAGACAAAAGTTTAAGTTGGGGGTGTTGATGAGTCCGAGATTTGGACTCATTTAGGGCATTATTTTTATGGGTTTAGTGTCCTCAAATGCTTATTTTGTGCCAATAACTGATGTAAAATCCTTGATTTCCAGGCATATGGATTGAGGAACAAATCAAGGACACTAATTTGAAAAACGGAACAAAGCGAGCTGAAAGAACAAAGAAATGCAAGCCTAGTGATCGCCAAGTTCAGTTGGCGAGTCGCCGAATGGCCATTTGACCACCTAAAGTTCCAATGTGCCAAGCCCTGAAGGAAAGAACCAAGTTCGTGAGAGAAAGGAGCAGTCAGCGGATCACTGAGTGGTTCCGCGATACATTGTTCGATCGTCCAAAGTTACACACCTTGAGGATGCTGAAGGCCAAGGCAGAAGGGTGATTAAATTGACCAAAGGGCAGATCGCCGAGTTGATCGGCAAGCCCGACTTACTTCACCGAGTGACTCTTCGCAGCACATTTTTGGTGAGTATAAATACATTTTTGAATATTTAGTTTAGTATCATATTTTCATTACAGCTAATTTTCATTTTCGAATTGTTATTAATCTGAGTATTGAGACAAGTTTTCTCTAGTTTTTCCTAAGCTTTGGAGAATTGAAGTTTTACACTTTTGAGAAATTGGAAGTGGGTCTTTGAGATTCTTCTACTTGGAATATTGTAAAGACAAAATCAATCTTCCCCAGTTGATGGAAACTCAATTTGGTAACGATTTTTATCTTTTTATGGTGTCTAGCTAAAACCCCAATTCTTGGGGTGTGATTATGTGATTATGGGCTGATTTAGTTTATGGGTATTGCTAATTGTTAGTTTAAATATTGTGTAGAAGTGATTTCAGTCATTAATTATGGTTTAATTTAAGAATAGTAGTTGCCAATGCAGTTCTACCCTTGGGTTTAGCTCGAGAGAGTTAATCCTAAACCCTTTTCCACACATTCAGCTCGAGGACTGAATGGACTAAAGCGTAGGTTGTTCTTATTTTGCATGCTTGTTGATGTTTCAGAGAAATCAACTTGATTCGGGGTAAATTGTTCGAGAGAAAGTTTACTTCCTCTATAGTCTAGCTTATTCACTAATATCTATCTATTTTCTAATAGTTGCTATTACCCATTTATCTACATTGGCTTATAATCGAATCACACCCCAAGAACCCGTCTCATTATTGATATTTCATGTTGTTTATTGCTGTTGTAGTTGATAATTAAAACCAAAACCCCCTTATTTGACATGTGTGTCACCCCCTGATTTGAATTATGTTTTTATTCCATATTGTTTATTCCCATGACTAATTTGACCATGTTCACACTTTCCTATTGAATCTTAAACACGTACCGCTCCCTATGGGATTCGACCCCAACTCATTTAGTTGGGTTATATACTGACTAGCGATCGTTGACACTTAGAATTGGAAGAAGTGTCCTTGAAACGTTCATCAGATATAACCTAGAAAGGGTGTCCAACCCTAAGTTTCAAGGAAACAATAGCAGACCCCTATTTGCTACTTGTGCTAGATGTGGCAAAACACATAAGGGTAGATGTTTGGCCGGTATGGAGAGTTATTATGGTTGTGGTAGGGGTGGCCACAAAATGAGAGATTGCCTAGTACTTACTACTAGGGGAAGAGAGAGGATGCAAATTAGGTCCTACGCTCTCCAAGCTAGAGGTGAACAAGAGAGTCCTCCGAATGTTGCTCCTGGTATGTGTTTCATGCTTTATTTAGATTCTAGTGTTGCTTGTCTTTTTTGACATGATAGACTTAGTCTTGATGAGTTTTGAGGTATGTGGATAGATTTGATGAACAATGTGTTTAAGTAATTCCAAGATGTGTTGAGTGAATAGGCTTCTCTAAAAAGGGTAGAAGTGTAATCACCCATGGTTTAGAATCATCTTATGTGATGGATGTGAAGACTTAGTGATGACTTGCTCCAACCTTACGATTGAAATAAATGATGCTTAGAAGAGTCCGTCTAGGCTCACTCCCAAGAGGGAGGTGATGTGCTTAAATAGCAAGGTTGTTGAGTGTTCTTGATGTTCATGATAAGGGTTGTCTTGGAATTCACACCTTCAGAGGTGTAGTGAGTTTGGGAAGTTTAGTCTAGGTTTTGTAGGCTCATATGAGATCTTGAGTGGGGTTAGTAAGGTTGCTTGTGAACTAGAGTTGCTTAAAGAGTGGCATTTTAGTGAGGGTCTTAGGTGAGGGTAATACTTGGAAGACCAAGGGCCATTGAGATGTCCCGATATCCTCATCCTTTTTCCTTCTATTCCTCCTTTAGCATTAAGATGATGAGTTCCTCAATTGTCTTTTATGTGAAGTCATATGTGTTTTAGATGTTTCTATCATTTTCTTATGATATGCATGTTCTTGAGAAATTCGTTTTTAGAAAGAAAATGAGTCTACATAATTTATGTTCGTCATGTTGTTGTGCATTAAGTATGAGTTGATTATTTGACATCGTGAGATGGAACGATGAACATGCTTTAGTATTCTTTTGAGAGTAAAATGCATAATTACTCCGTGATATTGTGTTGAGCATGATCATAGATGGAGAAGGTAGTTCCTCCTATGAATAAGATAAAAGTTGAAATTTCATGCATTTTTTGTTGTTGTTAAGATGTAGTTCCTATTTACTTGAATTGCATTGAGTATGTTTATCTCGGAGTTGAAGTTTTCCTCCTTTGAATGGTGCATTATTTTGATGTTGCATGCATGATGGGCTGATAGTCAAGAATCGTTTCCTTAAAAGGTGTTTAGGATCATCATTCGAGGACAAATGTTCCCAAGGGGGAGATGTTATAACATCCCGGAAGTTAGCAGGTTACACTAGAGCTAAACGTGAGGGTTAACGTCAAGGGAGAAGGGCAAGAGCCAAGGAAAATGGGCAAGGGCCAAGGCTGCCCAAAACATACCAAGGCACTCCTTACCATGACCAGGAGGGTCTTCAGGACCCGTGATGCCACCCGTGGTGGTGAGGCAGTAGCTTCCCTAAGGCTTCCCCAAGAAGCCTCCCCTTCACGAGCCATTTCACGACTCGTGGTGAAGACCACGGACCGTGGGAAGGCTCATGGGGTTTCCTTTATCTTGTGGTAGACAGTCAAGGCAACCTAGCTACTGGTGAAGGGATCATGGGCACCTTGACGGGTCTTGGAGCCCTTGACGGCTCGTGAAGGTTATTTTTGTGCCTGTCACCATGCTGCCTAGTTAAGGGTAAAAGTGGAAATTCCAAATCAATTTAGTTTTAAGTGAAGTAGTTTTTCCTTAGTTTCATACACCTATATAAGTCTTTTTAAGTCAAAATACACCCATCCATTCCATTTGTTCCAAAACCCAAATCAGATCCCAAGAGTTCATCTCCTCTAAAAAAGGTTTCTCTCTAGAAAATTCAAAGAAGAAAAAGAAGAGGGTCAAGCTAGGTGAAATCTCCACTATTTCAAGATTTCTAGGATTTGTAATCAAGTAATTATGGCTTATTCATTCATGGACTCCTTTCATCCATGAAGGCCCCGTGTTTCCCCCAACTGTGAAGATGAACCCCAATTCTAGTTAGGGTTCTTCCTACATTGTGGGTATTGTTGTATGTTGATCCAATTGAGTGGCTAATGGTTGTTTATGATTGTTTATTATTTAATTACATGTTTTTAGTATGATTATACATGTATTCTTGGTTAACATAAGATTCTTGGGTGAAATTTATATTATTTGGTTTTATGCCATGAAAAAGGAAATTGAGGGCTTAGATGTGACCTTCTAAGATTGATGAATTACATTATGAATTGATTGAGATTATAACACCTAGATAGGAATTTCCTAAAAGTGAAACTTGTTGAAATGAATTGATTAGATTGGGGCTTATTTGATAAATTATGATTAGTAGTGTTGAGATTGAGTTTACATGATGATATATGACTATAATTGGTTAAGAATGAAGCATGTGGTTAGATTATCTTGAGAATTAGGTATATATGATGACCACTTGAGGTGTTTCTTCAGGGTGAGACTTGTAGTATTAATGTGATTTCTAGGGCTATGAGGGTAAAAGCTAAATATGAATGAACTTGGAATGTTAAGGCTTTGAGAGTGAAGCTACTTGCATGATTGAATTATATATGGTATTGTTGTGAAAGGACTTTTCTCACATGACCTACATTATGAGTATATGAGATTATGCATGTGATGATTTGATTACTTGAATGATGAATATGTACATGTCTAATGTAGTGATTCTAGATGTGTTGATTGAATATGATCATTTGTCCTTGAAAGGGTAATATATGATATTATGCATGGTTTATGAAGGTTAGGTATATGCGTTAAGAACACTTTGAGAGTAAAGAAATTATGACTATGATGTAATGGTGGTGGTGGTGAAAGGCTATTCTTACACTCACACTTATGCATGACTATGAATGTAGAGACCATGATTATGATGATGTTGTTGTGATGATTGAAAGGTTATTCTCATGAACACAAAATGAACATAATGTGAAAGGTTTTCTCACATAATGGAGATTCTAGATTAAAGGGAATTCTCACCTAATTGAATCTAATGATATATGTAGACATGGACGGTAAAAGGTTATTCTCACGCATGATCAAATGAGCTATCCTAATGAAACAAGTTACGACTTAATAAGTCCTCTATGGGTATTATGCTTAGCACCGAGTGGATATTGTTATGAGATGGAAGCTCCTCCGTCACAAAGGGCGAGTTTCTAGAAGCAATCTCTTGAGATGGAAGCTTCTCCGTAGAAAAGGCGGGTTTCTAGTAGCAATCTCCTTATCTCATAAACTACGTGCCCCCGTAGGTTATTTAGCTATTGGATCCACCTTAAGCTAACCTGATGATGGTCTTACCTTAGGCAAGTAGGACAACCTTTTTCGGTGTGGGTAACACCGAATTCCATGTAAGCTTACCTGGTCTATGTCGGTTAAGGCTAATTCCCACAAGTTCAAGTCTAGTATGAACTACGGCTACACAAGAAGATTTACTTAGTATGGGTGAGAGTATGTGATCATATTCATGCATTGCACAAGTATGCGTTGATGGTAGTTATGGTAGGTTATTTTATGTTGTGATGATCTATATGTTGAATATGCTTAAGACTTATGCTTATGATGTGTTTTTAACTTGGATTGTTGTTATAAGTTGCTTTATTTGATATGTTTGACTAATGGTAAATGTTCCCTTGTCTATGAGAAGTAAGCTAAGGATGAGATCAAAAGGTAATAAAGATGAATGAGTACATAAAGTGACTTGCTTAGCATGGGTGGGATTATGGGGTCTTATCCATGAATTGTATAAGCTTTCCTTGAGGTTACTTGTGAAGTGTTCCTCTTATGTCATGTTTAAACTAGATGCTTTCATTATGCCTATGATTATGTTGTTATCTCTTATGCTTATAGCCTATATCTTATCATGATGTCCCTTATGCTCATGACTTATGTTATTGACTCTTATAATTATGGTATATGTCTTATGTTGATTAATGCCTCTTATACACTTATGCTGATGATTTATGCTAGCCATCATATTTAGTACATTATTGTACTAACTCATACTTTTTCCTACATTCTTATCAAATGTAGGGTTTGTCGATATTGACTTCCATCCTCGTGGCTAGGTTCATAGTAGATCAAGAAGAAGAAGATTTGGTGAGTCCTCATAGTATTTTAGGGCTTGAACACTATGTCCTTGATATTTCATTTTATGTTTAGAGCTATTGTATGGGCTATGTCCCAAAGACATTCATGTATTAGATGATTTGAGACAATGTTAAATACGTCCACTTCGTTTTATGAAACTTGGATTGTATTGGAAAATGATTTAAATATCCATTCTTTTCTATTATCTTATGTTGTGGTATCTTGAGTGACTTACATGGAGCCATTCGCGGTTCTATGTGCCATGTTACATCTAGGGGGTACTCCTGGGTCGTAACATAAGGGAAGAAAAGGTGGTTTAGTTCATCAATATTCAGCAAGGGTACATAAGTGTGAAATAGACTATATGGTTTCCGACTCTAGGGCCAGGATGAGCAAGTTTGTATCTATTATGTCTGAGATGGTGGACAAATAGTATCGAACCTCCATGATAATCAAGGAGATGGATATCTCACATTTGATGACACATTCCCAACAAATCAAACAGAAAAAGCTAATGGAGAAGTCAAAGGACTCACAGAGGGCCAGAACTAGTGATGTTCACTTCTCTCATTCTAGGTCAAGTGGACAAGGTCATCCCCAATTCAGGAAAAAATTCTCCAGTAAAGGTTCTTCAAATATTCTGGTTCCAAAGTTTAACAAAGATAGAGTGTCTAACCCTAAGCATCAAGGAGGTGGTGGTAGTGGATCTTCTATTCCCGCTTGCCAAAAGTGTGGCAAGCGTCATCCATGAAAGTGCTTAGCCGATTTTGATATTTGCTATGTTTGTGGGAAGAGTCATCCCAAGATGAGCAATTGTTTGTTTCTCACTACTAAGGGTAGAGATTTTAGGCAAGCCAAACCTAGTTGTTTTGGTTTGGGTTTTTCTCATTAGAACAAGCTTTATACTCTTGAAATTTGACATAATTATGAGGGTTCTTCAGATGTTGTAACCTTAATGTTGAAAGTCTTTCATTATGATGTGTATTCTTTTCTTGATCCGGGTACTAATTTTTTATTTGTTACTCCTTATGTGGCCAGGAGATTTGATGTTGGTCCTAAAATCCTTTCTGGTTCCTTTTCTATCTCTACACCTATTGGTGACTTCATTGTTGCTAAAATAATTTATATGTCATGCCCAGGGGGCGTAATTGGCACTCAATACCCTATTAGATCAAGTTACCTAATAAAACATACTAGCTAACAAAACTTTGAGAAAAAAAGACGGGGCAGCACCACCTCTAAAAGTGAAGCCTTGACCGTGAAGGTCATGACCTAAATGAGAATAATCCATACAAACAATGAATGAGAATAAACCATACAAACAATGGCAGACAAGCCAAAAAAAATAAAGATGTACTAGCTAGGCAACGAGGCAACAACTGAAGACATACCTACTTACAAACACACATATATATACATGCCAAGTCTATGGGACTGAGACTGAAACATACAAAAGATAACCCAGAATATTGTGTCCACAATAGCCTCTATGTGTGACATAAGCACTGTCGGGACAAGGTCCTGACTATGCCAAAATTGTACAACAAAAGTAAACATCCTCTGATGACCCAGGACAAGATGGAACTTACCAACTCATAACTGAACCTGAATCCTAGCGAGTGGGTCGATCACAATCCCTGTCTGAACCTGCTCGCACGAAATTAAAAGCAGCGTCCCCAGACAATGGGACGTCAGTATGAATAAAAATGTAGTGGTATGTAAAGCAGAAAGTAAAATCATAAATAGTTACAGTAAAAGGGTAAAAGAGATACCACCTGAAATTGAAACTCAAATAATCTCGATGGATGAAATTCGGCCTCCTACTATTTAAATATACATGGTATGGTTGTATAATCATATGTCATGAATACATACATACATATATATATATATATATATATATGCAAATGCATGGCATACCCAACCAAATGCTAGCAATAGTGGTGCTTCCCGGTAGCTAACCGACATCATATACGCCAATATGTGGCCATCGGTGTCTCTAACGTATAAATATAGGCAATAGGCCCATACCTCCCGATTATAGCTCGGGAGTAGAATGCATAGCATGTCATGTCATGGATTTATAACACTTATTTTCTACCATTGTCATATTGCCATTCTTGGCCCGTTTGTAGTTGATGCTTATCATGACCAATGATACTAACCTACGGTACCAGTGTCTACGATCGTCGGTAATATAGTAACCCAACCAAGGGTTGGGGTTGTGTTCCAAGGGAATGGTTTTGAGAATTAATAGAAAAATAAAATTTAGTTCAAATTAGTAATAGCTAAAGACATTAACGAGTAAAAACATAGGAAATTAAAGGGGGTGACACAAAAGTGTCAAATATCAAATGGGGGTTTGTCACAAGTGTAATAAAAACAACAAAATTTAATGGGAGGGCAAGTACGTAGAGAAGTCCTACGGGTGTGAAGGCAATATAAATTGATATCACTGGTTGAGTACATGCTTTCGATAGGAAATTTGCAAGATAATAGTGACTAGGCTAAGCTTTAGATGGGACTAGGGCTCACCCTCTCGCACTGAACCTCATGTCGACCTACTCCCTAGGCCATCATTCTAGCGGTCTTGGTTTCACGACTTCTCTCGAGCAAGCCAAGGACACATGGGTGGTTTTGTATTTGCAACTACAAACCCATTAAATTAAAACACATCCACTAGGTGAAGTCACCATTAAAATATATCTAACCTATCAGCAAACAAGAACCAACAATAATATCAACACATATTTGCTAAATCACACACCAAGAATGGGGGTTTTAGCTAGACCTGGACAAGAGATAGAAATTTATACCTAAATGGGCTTGCATTCAAATGTGTATGAAGATTTCAGTCTTGTTACAGGCCAAGAATGAAGAATCCAAGAGACCCAACTCCAAATATTGAAAATGAAACCCGTTTTTTCCTTCAAGTCTCCTAAACCCTCTCAAGCTTAGAGCAACAAGTTTTATTCTATTGTGAAAATTCTAATAATGGTTCGACTCTCCTAAAATTAATAAAAAGTTTAGTATTTATAGACTTCAGAAAATAGTGTTGGCGGATCGCTCAACGAGGTTAGTCAAAATCGCCGATTAACTCAGCGGCTCGCCGTTTGGTGTAGTTTATCACCTTCTTGCACTAGCCTTCAACATAGTCATGCTCTGTGTCATTGGGTGATATAGTACTCCTTCGCGGAACTATTCTGCGAAACGCCGACTGCTCCTGTCATCGCCTTTTTGATCCTGCTCCTTCAGGGCTTCGCGTACTAGAACAAAGGGCAGAGTGCGTCCCTTTGGCGAATCGCCAAGTGTGCTTGGCGATGCTCATGCTTCAGCTTCTTCGTTCTTTTCAGTATTTTTGTTCCTTTTTGTGCCTAAGTGTCCATTCTTCCACTAAAGCTTCAAATACCCAAAACTTAAGTGTTTTCATCAGAAATTTAGAATAAATAAGCATTTGAAAACACTATTTCTATTAAAATAAAGCCCTAAATTAGTCCAATTTATGGACTCATCAACACCCCCAACTTAAACTTTTGCTTGTCCTAAAATAAAACTCCATTTCAGCAGTTCAAATAGGATGTCTCAAATAGTGCTACACAAGACTAAATCATGAACATACACAGCAAAATTCAAATTACTCATGCAAAGGTCAACTGTGTACTGAAATATTCAAGTTGTGACACCCTTACCAAAGATTCTCATGCTCGCAATACCTGCTACTTGTGCAAGTTCAAGCGCAACAACAAGTATCTAAATGCCCTCACGTAAAGAATGATTCCTTATTCAGACAGAGGTTAATCAATTAAAGATGAGGAATCATATGCAACACTCACACTCAAAAAGAGGAACACAATGCATGTTTTCACCCATAGGCTTGCCCTTATTTTCCAATTGATCTTTGGTTCGGCTCTCTCAACATCAAAACTGTGTTTCTAAGGCTTGTAATGGGACTTAGTGTAATGGTATGGTCATTTAGGCTCAGTGACTTTTCATCCTCGTGAGATGTGGTGTTCTCAAGGCATTCCCTTCTTTTTTCTTTATCAATTCTTTTTCTAGTGCTTCTAAGTCATCTTTTTATTCACCTCCATGGATTGCTTGGAAACCCGATTTCTTTTGTACTTTATTCCACAACTTTTTTTTTAAGGGTTTCCTTTGTTCTGCAACACCATGGGTTAAGGGGGACTTTTCTTGCACTTCTTGACTTCTCCTTTTCCTTTTCACCACACCCCCAACTTAGGCCTTGACTATTTGCTAAACTACAAATCAAGAGGATTATAGGTAGTGGGTCAAGTAAGGTCTAGGGTGCATCAAGGTTCTTCCAAAGAAAGGTATGGCTCAAAGGGTGTTCAAGAGAGTCTACACGCTTACATGTAGGCCACAAAAGAGGTATATGTCAAATTTGGATCACACTCTTCAAAAGTTGCCTAAGATCACTTCAAGAGGACACCTTCCTTAATCAGACTAACAGGGAAAATTCTAGGTTTATTCATGTAAGGTTCAAAGTAAGCTCAACACACAAGGCATCGACAATTGAGTCAAACAAGACCACACACTTTCGCTAGTGTGCAACGGTCATGACAAGAGAATCAATTTGATAAATGGCTAATCACAACGAGATGCAAAGAGTTCACATATTATCTATGCAACTTCATTTGTCCTCATCGTAGCCGTATATTCATGTTCGTTAGATTGTAAGCACTATTTAAGTCATCGGTATTGATTGAAATTGAGACTCAAATTTTTGCAAAAGAACAACATCATTCAACACATGAGAGGTGACAGAAATGTGCGAAAAATTCAAAAAATTTTGGAAGGGTCAAAATCATTTTGCAATTAAAAATAAGAGGAGCCTCAAGCTCAAACATTCACAGAAAGCAGTATTAACACAATTAAAAGAGAACACCCCAAAGATAGATACAAACCACAACTATCAGCAATAAAGGTGTGGGCCTCACCCCACTACAAAAAAAAATTATTTGCCCTAAAGTGCAAATAAAAGTATCAAAAGTAAAAAAAATATAATAAGACAGAGAGGGGGTGAAGAAAGGTCCTGTCTATGCAGTCTCTCTATCTGTCGGGATCTCAGTGGCTGATAGAGTAGTCTGTATATGGGCATCAGTGCCTGGAGTAGGCTCAGACTGAATAGCAGTGCTAGATCCAATAGGAACTGTTGTGGACGTCTCAGTCGACAATGTCTGGATCACCGGCCTCACAACCGTCTCTATAAGATCTGGCAAGTCTCTGAAAATATGCCCTCATCTCTGCTCTTATTTGTCTCCTCAGCGTACATTGATATCAACTCCTCATCGGTCTCTACATTCGACTCTGCATGTGCTGCGCCAACCCTCTGCACATCTCCGGTGGTCTCAGGAGCATCCTCATCATCTGCCCTCTCTATTAGTGAAGTGAAGTTAGTAGACTTAAGGTAGTCTATGTCCTTCCTCAAACTCGCAATCTCGGCTTTTAAAGCCACAACCTCAGGGGCTTTCCCCTGTCTGCTCTCGCAAGCAATGACTCTCACTGTCAAGACATCAACAGAGGTCTGACGTGGGGTAAGTGCTACTAGTATGGCCCTATTGATCATCCCTGGAACAGACCTCTCCAGTCGAGTAGCTCTCACATCTGCTGAATAGGCAATCTGCACCATCTTCAAGATCATGGTCTGAGTAATCCTGGCAAGCTGGGAGGATGACGAAACACCGGGGTTTGTGAGGAAAAGGGAGAAGGAGCGGGCATACCTGAGGGCTGAGAGGCCAGAATGGGCGATGGTGTCTCTGCTGATAATGAGCTAACTTGACCTCTAGAGAAGTATCTGTTGGGGCTGCTCTTCTCATGTTAACCTCCTCTCGTGTGAATTAGGCCTCTATATGCCGAATATCGATGGAGGAAGATGGGGTGACCTCTATATCGCTAACAGGATCTCGGGGTACTCTAGCATGCTGGCATAACTCAGTGATCAGAACAGGAAATGGCAAAGACGTCAGTGTCTGTTTGGCTCTCACAACTATATCCTGTGAAACCGGCAGTCCCAAGTCGATCCGCCTCCTAGTGATGATAGAACCAAGGCAAGCCGCCTTATGATGACACATAATTGACTCATTCTGGGATGGAATGATAGTGTTGTTGTTGAAGCCAAATCAGTACGGAGAGGTGATGTTCATATCCCTCTTCTCAATAGGAGCTCTCGCGTCAATCCACCTCGGGGTGATGTCAGAAATCATCGGAGCTAAACAACCCTTCAAATCATCTAGGGATGAAACAATAGGCCAACCCTGGTAGGGCAGTACCGAGTGCAGTGGTCGACCCAATACAACATTAATATGCTCGTTATAATACTCTACCTCCTTGCCTCTAACCATAACTGACTTCACCGATTGGAACTCACTACCCTTTTTCTTATTTTTTTAGACTAACTCCCCATTGCCTAAGTAGAATTCCCAGACCCAGGAAGGAATGTAAGGGGCATGTGGCCCAGTAAACTTCTCAAACTCATGATACTTGAGCGTGTCAGGCACCTCAGCATGCTTACCTTCCAAATCTTCCATAGATAGTAACTTTTCTTCTAGAACGGTTCGTAAACCATCGCCTTTCAATCTGTTCAACAATCTGGGTGGAGGTGGAGCTACTGAGAGTGCAGGGGCCACTGAAGGTGGTGATGGGGCATACACTGATTCAGTAATCGGAGGAGTTGCAGCTGATGTAACTCTGGTAGGTGTTGATTGAGGTCTATCTCTTAGCCTATTTTGTGGGTGAATGAAGGGTTGTTCATCTTCTGGCTTAGAGAAATATGGTTCAATAGCTGACCCTTTCTAGAGATATGCTTCTTTCGTTTGCCTTTATCTCCCGATGGGAGATCTTGCTTTCTTTTCTGTGAATGCGTTATCTTCCTTCATTGATCGTAATTCCCTTTGCCATTTTCTATGGTGGCTCATTTAAGTTTGTGCGTACCATATCTGCATATGATCAAGATTTTAGGTGAAACTCAACACAAACACAAAGAATCTTATTGCAGAAAGACTCACCGATCCAGTTGGTGAATTGTTGAACTTCTTTGGCGAACTAGATCGCGCTCGCCAAAAGGTTCATCTTCTAAATTTTTGGCAATTTAGTGATGGGTGAACCTGGTCGGCGAATCTCCAAATACTTTCGGCGAGCAAATGATTATCCGCTAAAAGTAACAGTGCAACACAGACTCAGGAGTGCAAACAAATAGTGACATGAATACTTTCGGCGAGTCGCCAAGTGCCTTCGGCGCCCGATGATTCTTTGCCAAAAGTTACAGTATCAAATATTAATCAAAGCTCCAACTTATCAGCGAGATGGGGATATTAAGCGATTTACCAAGTCGTTTGGCGAGCTCGACCTAGCTCGCAAATCGACCCATGTGCCTATTTTCAACCCATATTCCTGAATCTAAGTCTGCAACTCCCCGAAAATAAAATCAAAGCATGCACTCATGGAATTCAAACAAGACCCATGCTACCCATCACCCTGGAATGCTCATACTTCTTTTGGTATTACCAAATTTGGCCATTTAACGATATTTGCTCTTAAGAGTGATGATACCCACTCCATCCTTGAGCAAATTCTCGACATCTAAGTACAAATGTAGGCTTCATAGACTTTACCCAATCAATTTAACAACAAGCAAGCACACCCCAATGCAATTTTCTTTCCTTTAAAAACATAAAAATATGGGCATTCGACGATCATAACATTTCAGGCAAAGGTTTCAAATTAAAATCAACATCAAAGCAATCTATTCCTATCAGAGAGGCCAGTACACATCACTACCATACAGTTTTTGCAATTGAGTAAAAATAAATTCAAAAGTAAACTTGGGGTTTTAGAAACTAACCTTTAATGCCGATAAGAATATGATTGGAATGCTAGGTGACAAAGTGATCCAAATTCCATAGATCAATCACCACTATAATACTATTCGAAAGCTAGAAGATTGAAGATAATACCTTGGTGTGAACTTGAGAGGTTTAGAAAGCGAGGGAATATGAAGAAGTTCAAATTATGAGACCTTTGGCCATTATAACTGTTCAGTTCGTATCCATTCGGTGACATTAGTCGCACTCATCGACCTATTCGGCAATTCGCCGAGTAGTCACTTATCCCACATTTTCCATAAAATATTCAATTTCTTGGAGATAAAGTAGGCGGTCTGGGTCGATATTGCCGAACAGGTCGGTGACCCGCCGAACTGAGAACTCCAAACTATTTCTGAATATCACCGAGTTTTATAGGCTCTGGATTACACTTTTGTTGAGCTAAATGGTGGAATAATTTGGGTACGCTGACCTAGTTGGCATTTCGCGGAATGGAACTTCTGCTTTTCATTTGGGTGGAGATGAGGTACTGCAAAACTCAGGAGTGACCTAATTAGCTAGATTGATCTAGAGTGAGATCTAATCATTTGATTTAACACTTCAATATTCTCCTTCATTTCTTCCAACACCCGATCTTGATTGGTGATCTTTTAGATTATGATTTGAAGTGTGTCCTCGACATAATTTTTCCCCCATATCTAGACTTCCTCCGCTTATGAGGGGGTATATACCTCCCCTTGTTGTTGCATTGGACTTCCACCTTTGAGATTTTGGTGGGCAAGTCATTTAGCTGAGATGCCAGTGCGGTCAGCGTGAGGTCCTTCTGGACTCCTTGGCTCATTTCAACCAATTTGCCACTACTCTTCTCAGCCATGCTCATCTAAATGGACAACTCAATGAAAAACAAAACTAAAAGTAAAGTTAGTGACACTACAACTAAGAGGAACAAAAATTCTACTAATCTAAAAACTTTCAAATAACACCACTCCCCGGCAGCGGCACCATTTTGATGCTTATCTTGACCAAGGACACTAACCTACGGTACGAGTGTCTATGATCATCGATAATATAGTAACCCAACCAAGGGTTGGGGTCTTGTCCCAAGGTAGTGGTTTTGAGAATTAATAGAAAAATAAAATTTAGTTCTAATTAGTCATAGCTAAAGACATTAACGAGTAAAAATATAGTAAATTAAAGGGGGTGACACAACATTGTCAAATATCAAATGGGGGTTTGTCACAAGTGTAATAAAAACAACAAAATTTAAGGGGAGAACAAGTATGGGGAGAAGTCCTTGGGGTATAACCGCAATATAAATTGATAACAATCATTGAGTACATGCTTTGTATATGAAATTTGCAAGCTAATAGTGACTAGGCTAAACTTTAGATGGAAATAAGTTCCCTCTCGGGAAACTTACCCCGTTTCAAATTGGTTCCTCTCGGACACCCATTTACCGCATGAAGGCTAGCCTATGCCTTACCCAACTCACTCTCTCGAGCTGAATGTTAGGATATGGGGCTACAACTCACCCTCTCGAGCTGAACCTCATGTCGACCCACTCTTAGGCCATTAGTCTAGCGATCTTGGTTTCGCAACCTCTCTCTCGAGCAAGCCAAAAACACATGGGTGGTTTTGTATTTGCAACTACAAACCCATTAAATTAAACCACAACCATTAGTTGAAATCACCATTAAAATACATCTAACCTATCAGCAAACAAGACCCAACAATAATATCAACACATATTTGCTAAATCACACCCCAAGAATGGGGTTTTAGTTAGACATGAACAAGAGATAGAAATTTATACCTAAATGGGCTTGGATTCAAATGGGTATGAAGATTTAAGTCTTGTTACAGGCCAGGAATGAAAAATCCAAGAGACCAAACTCCAAATCTTGAAGATGAAAACCCTATTTTCCTTCAAGTCTCCAAAATCCTCTCAAGCTTAGAGCAAAAGGTACTGTTCTATTGTGAAAATTCTAATAATGGTTCGACTAGCCTAAAATTAATAAAGAGTTTAGTATTTATAGACTTCAAAAAGTAGTGTTGGCGGATCAATCGGCGAGGTTAGTCGGAATCACTAATTAACTTGGTGATTCACCATTTGGTGTAGTTCATCACCTTCTTGCACTAGCCTTCAGCATCTTCGTGCTCTGTATAATTGTGCGACATGATACTGCTTCGCGGAACTTTTCGGCAAAACGCCAACTGCTCCTTTCATCGCCGTTTTGATCCTGCTCCTTCAGGGCTTCGCGTACTGAAACAAAGGGTGGAGTGCGTCCCTTCGGCGAATCGCCAAGCTCAGGCTTCAATTCCTTCGTTCTTTTCAGCCTCTTTGTTCCTTTTTGCTCTTAAGTGTCCATGCTTCGAGTAAAATTTCAAATACCTAAAACTTAAGTGTTTTCATTAGATATTTAGAATAAATAAGCATTTGGGGACACTATTTCTATTAAAATAAAGCCCTAAATGAGTCCAATTTGTGTACTCTTCAGTAGTCTTGTTCTTATTACCTCGTAATCACTTTCGTATGACATGTAACCATCTCATGGAACCTAATATGTTCTTCCAAATAAGCTTGAATAGTTAACTCAAATTTTAGAAAGATAACCTAACCTTGCAGATATTCATAACAAATTTAAGGTGAGTTACTTAGTTCTTATACTTGGTTCCTAGATAATTTATAAAAGAAGTATTTCAACAATCAAGTGTTCTAATAGTTTAAAAGTTTAAGTTATATTTGAGAGTTTTGAAGATCGCGAGTTACTTTAAAGATTTTTCATAATAACTGTAGTGGGGGAAAGAGGGCTGCTTACAAATAATAGGGGTCTCCCGTGATATTTTAAGTCACATCACCCAAAGAAGAATAAGAATTCATACATGAGGACATATAATCAAGGAAACCGATAAAATGATATGTCTATTTATCCAATCGAGTGGAATATCAAAATAATAGAATCATGAACATAATTCAGGTGATATCTGAATGCCTTTTACTGAAGGTCTTTCTAGCAAGAGAATAGCAAAATATCACTTTCGGCATTTAAGGAATTTCATAGAAGTGGTGCTAAAATGAAGGACGGAGCTTAGCCTTAACATACCTTTCCAATGAACGCTCGAATGGCCGTAGTTTCTTCACAAAAGTCGATCCTTACGTCCTAAGCTTCGCAAACACTATATATTCAATGCTAGTATGCACCTATAAACAATTCATAATTGAGCTTAAATTGGCAGATTTTCCATATGGCCTCAATTTGACGAAACATCCGTAGAACTTCATAAAAACAATCATAAAAGAGTCCCGAGATGATTACCTTAGTTAACGAAGTCTAACCCTTGAATAAACACCAATAACTATCAATTTATATCTTCAAAAACTAGCTCCAAATGTAGCTAATAGAAAGGGAAAATGATTTTCACGTGTAGAGATCACGTTTCTAGGCACGGGGGCAACCTTTCATGGTAGAAATCGTCAAAAACTAACCTTCATCATGCAAGAACTCCATGAGAACCCTCTATTAAGCTTTATTTCTAGTTAGTGAGTGAAAAGAAATGTTTTGATGGCCTAAAACGTCGAGTAAGATGACATACCACAATTTTTACCTGGCCCGGATCACGACCCAAATTCTGCCCTGGCAGTCCGCAGCAAAACCCTCATAACTTTTAACTCTGATGTCGGTTTGATATGGGATTTTTGCATTGAAAACTAGACTCGTAGGACTTCTATTGATGTGTCATGGGAATTTTAACTCTTTATATATTGGGAGAAAACATCCAAGACATTTGAACCAAAGTTAAGAAAATACTATTAGAGAAACTTCGAGAACTTTTGCCGACCTTAGTTTTGCTAATTTTCTTGACTTCAAAACTTAACATACAACCCTTGTGCTATTATAATACCTCATAAAACACTATTCTTAGCATGTTAGACGCACATAGGCTTATACCAAGGTATGATATAATTTAAACCTTCCAAACGAGTGAGGTTCTACCCGAGCCATTTCTTTAATTCTTAACATTGTTTGAGGGGTCCCTTTGACCTAAAAATTTAGTTTAGTTCCTTGATATTGCCACCCATTTGAGATATTAATCTCCAATGTATGATACCAAGTCATAAACACCTCATATAACCATGCCAAACAACGCCACACATAATATGCAAGAATAGAGAAAAAGTATAGGATCTTACATTATAGATATTGTCATGATTCTATTTCTCATAGAGTCACTCACGTTGATATTTTAGAGCTTGATATGTTAGACTTAGATGTTATTCTTTGTATGGATTGGCGTTACTCTTGTTATGCTTCCATTGATTGTAGAACCCGTTTGGTCAAATTTAAGTTTCTGAACGAACACATCTTAAAATGGAAAGGGTAAAATTCAGCCCGTACGGGTCAGTTTTTATCTTTCCTAAAGGCTAGGTAAGTGATTTATAAGGGTTTATTTTATCATCTTTTTCCTGTTAAACATATGGATTTCGAAACCTCTACTCTGGGTCAGTTCCCATTGTAAATAAATTTCTAGAAGTGTTTCCCAATGATCTTTGTAGTATTCCTCCTGAATGGGAAATAGACTTCGATATTGACATTTTCGCAGATACGTAACCTATATTTATTCCTCCTTATTGTATGGCTCTGGTAGAACTTAAGAAATTGAAGGATCAATTGAAGGACTTATTTGATAAGGGTTTCATCTTACACAGTATCTCTCCATGAAGTGCTCTAGTATTGTTTGTTCAAAGAAGGATGGTTCTCTCTTAATGTTTATTGATTATCGGTAATTGAACAAGGTAACTATAAAGAAAAAATATCTTATTCCAAGGATTGGTGACTCGTTTTATCAACTTCAAGGTGCTACCTTATTCTCAAAGATTGATCTTCAGTCCATGTATCATCCATTGAGGGTGAGGGAATTTGACATATTCCTAAAATAATTTTTCAAACTTGATACGGTCATTATGTGTTTTTGGTGATGTCATTTGTGTTGAAAAAAATTCCGATCAATTTTATGGATTTGATGAATAGCTTATTTAAACAATACCTTGATATGTTTGTAATTTTATTCATAGACGATATTTTGATTTATTCTTGGAGTGAGGATGAGCATACCGATCATTTAAGGATCTTCTAGCAAGTCCTCAAGGATAGTCAATTGTTTGCAATGTTTACCAAATGTGAGTTTTGGTTGAGGTTCTTTGCTTTCTTTGGCCACATTATTTTTGGTAAGGGTATTGAGTTTTATCCTAAGCAGACTAAGGTAGTTAAGAATTATCCTACACCTTTGTCCAATTAAGATATGCAGAGTTTCTTGGGTTTGGTCGGGTACTATAGAAGGTTTGTGGAAGAATTCTCTTTATTTGCTTCACCTTTGACTACATTGACTCAAAGTAAGGTTAAGTTTATTTGGTCAGAAGCTATGAGAAAAGTTTCTAAGAGTTGAAGGATAGGCTTACCATCGCTCCGATTTTGACATTACCAGAAGGTTTCGATGAGTTTATTGTGTATTGCGATGCTTGAAGAATTTGACTTGGGTGTGTTATAATGCAAAATAGGAAAATCATTGCTTATGCCTCAAAGTAACTTAAAGTTCATGAAAAGAACTACTCTACCCATGACTTGGATTTAGCAGTGGTTGGTTTTGCGTTCAAGATTTGGAGACATTACTTGTACAATGTCCATGTGGACATGTTTATCAGCCACAATAGTTTGTAATACATGTTCAAGAAAAAATATTTAAATCTTCGTCAATGGAGATGACTCGATCTTTGGAAAGACTATGATATGAGCATCCTTTATCACTTGGGCAAGGCAAATGTGGTGTTTGATGCCCTTAGTTTGTTTTTGATGATTTGTGTGGCCTATATTGATGATGTCAAGAAATAGTTAGTTTGCGATGTTTGTTGAATAGCTCGGGTAGTTGTTAACTTGGTTAATTTTGATGAGGTGGTATCATTGGTCAGAATGAGACCAAGTCATATTTTATGTCAAATGTAAAGGCTAAGCAAGATGTTGATTAGGTTGCAGTGGTTTGGAGAAGTAGGTTTCCAAAAAAGCCATTGAGGTTTTACCCTAGGGGAGATGGTGTTTTTCATTTCTAAGGTCTATTATATGTTCTTAATATAGATGAGTTGAGAAATTATATTTTGATGGAAGCCCGTAGTTGTTGGTATTCTATTCACTCGGG
The DNA here is from genome assembly GCA_036250385.1 of Solanum microdontum. Taxonomy (NCBI): domain Eukaryota; kingdom Viridiplantae; phylum Streptophyta; class Magnoliopsida; order Solanales; family Solanaceae; genus Solanum; species Solanum microdontum. The sequence continues at coordinate 60,770 of JAJONQ010010598.1, forward strand.
AGCCACCAAGGTGTACCATGATTTGTGGGAAGTCTATTGGTGGAATGTGATGAAGAAAAATATTGTTGAATTAGTGGCTAACTGTCCAAATTGCCAACAAGTTATGGTTGAGCATCATAAAGCTGAAAAGCTGAAGGTTTGTCTCAAGATATTATCATTCATACTTTTAAGTTGGTAGACTTGAATATTGATTTCATTACCGATTTACCCCGCACTTGGTAGTAGATGATTCGATTTGGATCATTATGGATCAGATAACGAAATTGACTTATTTCATTCCCATAAAGACATCTTAATCGATGGAAGAATAAGCAAAGTTGTATATCTGAGAAATTTTTAGGTTGCACGGAGTGCCCCTATCTATTATATCCAACCGAGGCACCCAATTTACTTCTCAATTTTAGATGTCTTACCAGAAAGGCCTTGATACCTGAGTCAAGCTTAGTATGTTATGTCATCCTCATATTGATGGGAAATTGAGAATGTTATCTAGATGTTGGAAGATATATTCAGAGCTTTTGTGATTGGCTTCATCGGTAATTGGGATGATCATTTACCTTTGATTGAGTTTTCTTATATTAATAGTTACCATTCGAGTATTGGTATGGCTCCATTTGAGGCTCTCTATGGTAGGAGATTTAGGTCCTCTTTTGGTTTGTTTAAAGTTGGTGAGGTTGCTTTAATAGGGCCCTAGTTAGTGCATAAGGTAATGGAAAATGTTTGACTTATTCAAGAAAGATTGAAATTGGCACAAAGTTGAAAAAATTCTTATGTTGATGTTAGAATAAGAGAGCTCAAATTCGGTGTTAATGATTGAGTTTACTTGAAATTCTCATCCCATGAAGGGTGTGATAACTTTTGGAACGAAAGGGAAGCTTGGTCCCTGATATGTGGGCTTTTATATGATTTTGAGGTGTACTGTTAAGGTAGCTTATGAGTTGGATTTGCCTTCTGACCTGGCATTAGTGCATCCGGTGTTCGATGTCTCTTTGTTGAAGACGTGTGTTGATGATCCTACTACTATTGTGTCATTGGAAATTTTGGGAGTTAAGGGAAGTCTTTCTAATTAAGAGGTTTCAGTTGAAATTTGGATCATCAAGGCAGGAAAATAAGAAATAAAGAAGTTGCATCTGTGAAAGTTCTTTGGATGAATCAATTGGTTAAGGGTGCTACTTGGGAGGCCAAATCTGATATGATGTCTCGGTGTCCTCATCTCTTTCCCTTCGCTCGAATTCTATCTTGACGTATTAAGTTCCTCATTGTTCATCCTTTTTGATTCACGTGTGCTAGTAATTCCCATGTTTCCATATACATGCATGTTCAAGAAATTTTTTGTTAAAGACATGTTTTAGGTTGGAGTCAATTACTCCTTCTTTACGCACATTTTGATGTAAATAACATTCATGTTGGGTTGTTATATCTCTCTCAATATTCTATTCATTCTAGCTTGAGTCCTGTTCGACTATGAATGTTCTAAAGGGGGAGATATTGTAACACCTCAAAAATTTAAAATTTGATTTGGAAAGGAAAAAGTTGCATTTAGGCTGTGGTGCAATGGTCTACGTGTCCACCCTATGAACCGTAGAAAGTCCTACGGGCTGTAGAAAGAATTCGTAGGAATTGAGTTGAGTTATGGAATATGTCAAGTCTCTGATGATTAATATACGAATTAACACGATGAATCGCAGAGTGTTGGCCGTAAAAGGGATCCGTAGAAGTGATCCAGGTTTGGTGAAATTTTTGAATTAAAATTAGACTATGCCGAGGGGTGTATGAACTTTAAAATTTTTTGACAACCATTAAAAGGATCTCATAGGATTTTCTAAGAAATTTAGGTCCCAAAAAGTAACTCTACGGTTGACAAGAATGGCTCATAGAATGTCTTACAGACCACAGGTCAAAACCGTATGAGTCATTCGACAATTTTTAGGTAAGGTGTTTTGATCTTTTCCTACTCAATTAACCCCTATATTATGTGTTTTTAACCCTATAACTACCCCTATAAGCATATTTACTCTTAAGACTAAGCAAAAGTCCTCTCATTCACTCAATTCTCCCAAATCCCTCAAGTCGTCTTCACCAAATTTCTCTCAAGAGCTCTCAAGGTGAAGGTTAGGGTTTCAAGAGCTTCCAGGGTTTAATCTCCTTTGATTTTGGGCTTTGATTGCTAATGTATGTGAGACTTCACCAATTGATTTCTTTCATCTATTGGGTCCCAAAGGAATCTCAATCCGTTAATTTTTTTTTATTTAATTAAATTAGGGTTTCATGCAAATTTTAACGGGTCATCTTTATTAGATTAAATTATTTGTATTCAATCTTATTATGAATTATTTTATTCAATTACATGGTTTTCAATCGATTTTATATGGCCCCATGTCTATGCCTATTTTATGAACTTTAGCTATGAACAATGCTTATGAACTTATGGCTTATGATCATGAATTTGATATAGGATTTATGCCTATTTAATGAAAAGAATGATTCTTCGCTAGAGGATGGTTTTAAGATAAAGTATTAATGATTTGAGAGAGGTTTTCTTATATTTGAATGTAATTTTTATTTAGATGCTTAAAAAGTAAATGTCTACTATGACTTTTTTTCTGAAATCGTGATTTGAAAGGAGCAACTCTAAGTATGAACTTATGATTGGATTGGTAGTGTGTAATTGTTGACTTTCCCAGTATTTTGATATGATTGTGATTGTGTCTTTTCCATTGGGATTTACTTAGAGCCGAGAGAACTTTGAGATGGAGGGTCTCCCATTTGTAGATGTCTTATCTCTAGAAGCAATCTCCTTTTGTTAAACTACATGCCCTCATAGGATCGTCTTAAATGGCCTAATATAGTGGATTCACTTTAGCAAGAATAAATGATATGAATTCTTACCTTGGCAAGTAGATTCCGGTGTCATTTTGGGTGTGGATTTTCTCTCTCCTTATCATGTTGTTCTTGATTTCAATGTTAAAATGGTGAGTTTAGTTACACCTAGTGTTCTGAGGTCTGAGTTGAAGTCTGGTAGTGGTCATTACATTAGTAAGGTTATTTCTTTCCTCCATACTCAGAGATTGGTTGATAAAAGGGCGTTTATCTTACTTAGCTTTTATCCGCGACACTAGCATTGAGGTACCCCTCATGGAGTCAATTCACATGCTTCATGAGTATACAGATGCATTCCCTTCTGATCTTTTGTGTGTTCCTCCTGATAGAGACATTGATTTTGCTATTGATTTGGAGCCGTACACTAAGCTCATCTCTATTCCTCCTTATCACATGGCCCAGTGGAGTTGAAGGAGCACTTGTAGGCCTATTGAGTAAGGGGGTTATTTGCCCTAGTATGTCACTTTGGAGTGAACCAGTCTTATTTATGAAATATAAGGATGGGTCTTAGAGGATGTGCATCGATTATAGACAACTGAACGAGTATCCTCTTCCATGTATTTATGATTTATTTGATCATCTTCAGGGGTAGCTTTGTTTTCCAAGATAGACTTGAGGTCTGGTTACCTCAGTTGAGGATTAGGGCATCATATGTCCCAAAGACAGTTGTAACACCCCAAAAAATTTTGAGCTAAGACTCACACAATTCTTCGTTGTGAGTAAGATTCTTACCGAGGATTTAAAATTTTCTCAAGTGTTAAGGTCACTAGATGTAGCACCTTGAGTTCCAAAAAGAACTAAAGAGAAATTCATCCAAGTCATCTGTAAGTTCTTTCATGTTTTGGGTCAACCTCAAACGACCATAACTTTTATCACAAGATTATTTAGGAGACCCATAAGCTATCAAATGACAGATATTTGAGCCCTTTTTCAAATGACACTGGGTTTACTAAATTTGGAGTTCGGATGAGGGAGATATGCTTGTTTGAGTTCATCCTGTTCAGTTGAGGAAAGTTACTCGAATTAATGAGGTGTATTTTGGTCTTTTCCTTACCCCTTTATCCTAGATCGTTTTTATTAACCTTTTAGGGGTCTAAACTGATTGGAATCAGTTTTAGTTATGTCACGCCCCGAGCCTACACTTTGAACATGGCCGACACTCGAGAACCATTGCTGGCCCAAAGCGAACCATTTGCCTGGCTCAACTCTCAGCGGAAGACCTACTTAACAACATATGAACTCAGAAGTAAACTTTACTCAACTGTCTAAAAAGGTAAACACAGAATATTTTAAAAATAAAACATTCATCGGCAAAAATAGGCAACTCAAGTCTAGAACATTACCAACTAAAAATGGAAAAAAAAGACTCATGAACTACCATTGTCTATCTTTCAAGCCTCTAATACTATGAGGGATATCAGGACAAGTCTGCCGATTAGCCTAACAAAACTAAAATAATATGACAGAAATAAATGAGGGATCCTCCGAAAACAATGAGGCTCACCAAAGCTAATTAAACTACTATGGTATGTACGAAGCGCATGTTGATGACCTTGATCTCCTGTATTTGCATCATGAAACGATGAATGACAAATGGCATCAGTACATTGAATGTACAAGCATGTAAGGGGAATACTGAAAATTATATAAAAGCTTGAACTTGGAAAGAAGGAAACATACTCACCTCAACTCTACTCAACTCAATGATACTTAACTCAATACAGTATAAAACAACAATAAAGATGCAGTTTATAAAAAGCATTTAAAACAGTAGATAACAACTCCATGTATTTAAAAATACAATAATAACTCAAATTGTATGTAAATATACAAAATAACTCAAATTGGGAGATTCTCTAACTAACAACCATCACTATGAGCTATGTGATGATACAACGTCTCGCCCAAGCTGGAAGAACTGTCATTTATCTTGCCGGAGTATAAGACATCCTCAACTAAAGGGATCCACTATCGGTGCTCAATACTACTCCCAAAATATAACTTAGCACATATGTTCTAACCATACCCTCATCCTCAACTTTGAGATTATTACTCAAACGGTGTCTCTTAAAAGAGATAGTACTTAAAACTCCTCATGAACACTATTGGAAATCGGTGTTTCCCTTCCTCTTAAATGTAAAAACGTTTAATCTTGTGAATACTTAGTTCCCATATATCATTTTGAAAAAATTGATTACAACAACTCTACTCATACTCATACTCATACTCAAGTACACAAGTCTTAAAATAAGTTTTAAAACATTGTAAAAGAATTCTCAAAATGACTCGAAAGAACTCTCAAGAGTTGACTCTTAACTCTACCTTGAATTTTAATTATGAATTCAAGGTTTATGATTTATGTTATGAATGATCTCTCAATGATTAGAGGTAGTTTAGAGTGGTTAGAATCAAATGGGAGTAAAGGTACACTTTAAAAGAACCCAGAAAGAGCAAACTACTAAAAAAAAGGTCAGGGCAGGCGACCCTGGTGCAGTGAGTGGTGCGGGGCATCAACCTCAAACTTCAGAGGGTCACTTCTCATGCACTGCAGGCGCGGTGCGCCGGCCCCTGTACAAAAAACCCAACGGAGTTTTCACTATATTTGCAGTAATTTAGAGTTAAGTAGTTACGAAAGGGGAAACACGAATTCAACTATATCAAAAGCTCTTTATGAAAGAGGAAACACGAATTCAACTATATCCAAAGCTCTTTATGAAAGAGGAAACACAAATTCAACTATATCAAAAGCTCTTCATCACTTCACAAAAACACAAAAATAGAGTATGCATTTGCTATATGCACTTCAACATCCTCGATAGGTTTCTGATATTTTGTTTCTCATTTTTATATCGAGGGCTGATGAGTCTATGAAATCCACTCATTTAGGCTTAATATTCATAGTTTTACCTTCCACATTGCCTATCTTATGCTCTAAACTGATGTTTAAATGTTAATTTACAACTATGAAGGCAAAATAGCAAGGCAAGGACATAACCAGGCAAAAAGGAGTGGAAGAGGCTGAAGACAAGAAAAGTTAACGATCGCTAAGACCATTCGGCAACTCGTCGAGTAGTACTTCAAGTGGCCAAAAGTTACAACGTGCCAGCACTGGGGAAAAGCCAACTCGACTATGGAAAATGGCAGTTCGGCGAACCGCAGAATGGATTGGCGACAAGGACCCTGATCGCATAAAGTTATGAAAGTTGAATAGTGAAGAGGCAAGTCAGGAAGGCGATAAAGAGAGAGACTTGGCGCATAGCTGACCTTGTCGGTGATACTCGACTAATTCCGCCTATTGGTCCAAGAGCTTAAAATTTGGAACAGTATAAATGCGAATTTTTAAATAATGAAACGAAGTTCCAAAATTTTGAGAGAATGTTAAGAGTGTTTGAGAGTTATCAGTTTGAGTTTTTGATCCCAAATACTATTTTTAGAGTTTTTAAGTAGAATTTTAAGTTGGGTTTGGATTTAAAATTAATTTCAAGCATTGTGAAGACTCAAATTTTGTTACACAGCTGATGGAGAACATAGTTGGTAATATTTTCCAGCTTTTTATAATGTGTTGCTAAAACCCCCATTCTTGGGGGTGTGGTTATGTGATTAATTTTCTCAATTAGGTTATGGATGTTAGTGATTACAGATTTAATTGTTGTTTTGAAATGGGTTGGATTGATAACTGAGTTTTAATTTATGAATTGTAATTGCAAATGCAATTCTAGTCTTGTATTCTATTCCTACTTGAGAAAGAGGTTGTAGAATTAAAGTTATCAATTGATGATTGTAGTGATTGGGTTGTTGTTGATTTAGCTTGACAAAGTGAGTCTTAATTTGATCCTACTAATCTAGCTCGAGAGAGTAGATTAATTGAGGTTTTGGGCTAATCATACTTGTTATGCTTGTCGAGGTTCGAGAGAACTCACTTGAGTCATAGTAGTTGATTGAGTTATGGTTATTACATCAAAAACCTAGCGTACTCACTAAGAATCAACGGTTTTCAGTAAATAGTAATAACCCGTATAGCGAAATTGGCAATTAATTGATCACATCCCCAAGGATCCCTCTCTACTTGATTACTCCCTTGTTTTCGTAGTTGTTAGTTGACACATCCAATCCCCTCATTTGATACTAGTTGTCAACCCCTTTAATTTACTTTAATTGTTTCGATAAATTATATTCCTACAAATGATTAGAACATGTCTTTCACTTACTAATTGAATTTTCTACCGTATCACTCCTTGTGGGATCGACCCCAACTCTTCATTGGGTTTATACTAGATTGTGATCGCCTACACTTAGAATTGGATGAAGTGTAGTTGAGCGTTATAAAAAATAGCGCCACTGCAAGGGAGTGGTGTTTAGAATTCTTTTAGTGAAGTTTAGTTGTGATCTAATCTTGTTTGTAGTTGAATCGACTTACACTACTTTGTTCTTGTTGTTGGCTGCTGGTGAACAGGTGATCAGATGAGTGTCACGAGAGAAACACTAGCCAACATGGGAATCAAGATGACATCAGTAACTTGAATGATGTCACTGAAGCTCAATTGTGTTGTGTAGGTCCTATTCGGTTACCTCCAGCAGTGGGAAATGCGGTATTCCATGTGACTAGAACGATGTCGTAGCTATTTGAAATGAAGGGTTTATTCAGAGGGCTGGGTCATGAGGGTCCTCATGACCATATCCGAAATTTTGTGAACCTGTGTGGTCCATTATCGTTCAAGAACATCTCACAAGAGTTAGTCCGGCTGTGGTTGTTTCCTTTTTCTTTGATTGGTGAAGAGACAAAGTGTTTAGCTGACCGACCAAGGGACTCAATTACGTCTTGGAAATAGCTTACTGAGGAGCTTTACATAAGATTTTTCCCTCCTTCGAAGATGATTGCATTGTGATATAATATTCAGGGCTTCAAACGTTTAGATGGTGAACCAATCCATGAGACATGACTGAGATTTCATAAGCTGTTACTCCAATGTCAAACTCATGGACTTCTGAACAATGTGTTGTTATAACATTTCTACCAGAGTGTATATTCAGTCAACAAAGGTGTGGCTGACCAACTTGTCCAAGGAGGAATTATGCAACAACCTTTTGAAATAACATCGACTCTCCTTGGTGGAATGACGAATATAAACTATGCTTGGTATACTAGGGATGATCAAGTGTATCCTTTGACTTTAAGTATGACAAAGGAACAAATAGAAAAAGACCAACAGAGGGATGAAAACATGGCTAAAATGATGACCGAACTAAATATTTTGTCAAAACATGTCATGGGTAGTGGTTCTAAGGTTGTGAACACATTTGGAGTTTGCGGAGTAAATCCAGATGATGCGCACTTTGAAGCTTTGACAATGACGAAGTACACTTTCTAGCAAATCAGGGAGGTGGTTTTTGCAAAAATTATCCAAGGCCAGGCAGGAACCAATGTTTGAATAGATAGCTGGATGAAGGTTGGAAGGACCGTCATAGGGAGTGGCATGACCGTGGCACGAACTGGAGGGAGCGAGACAGTGACAAAGAGATATATGGACATCCCCATGAGCTTCAAAAGCAAAAAAAGCAAAGGGCTGACCCGAAAAATTTCCGTACTAAAGATATGCTTGCACGTATTCTCAATAAAGTAAAAGGGTCAGAAAAAGTGCTCAAAGAAATGAAAGAGGACGTCTCAACTCTAAACAAGATGGTCACTTCTCACTCAGTGTCCATTAAACAGCTGGAAACGCATGTGGACCGAATCTCATCTCATTTAAACCCGAGGGAAAAAGGGGTCTACCAAGTGATACCTTGGTTAACTCAAAAAATTAACCTTGAAAGCGTATTTTCATCGTGCCACGATGTTAAATAAGGTGATTTTTTGGCGGCAACCTATGTTTTTGAGCTTTAAATATTTTTGTTCGAATAAGGGATGTTGAATGTGCAAGTTAAAAATTCGAAATTTTAGGAAAATGAGCAATTACCCGAGCCCAGGCACCAATTGGTGACTTGCCGAACAGGTCGGCTAGCCCGATCTAGATCGCCCTTTGGACTAACAAAATGGTTGGAGGTTCTGTAAACTTCAGCGGACAAAATAGCCATTCGGCGCATAACCAAATGGTCGGCGATATAAGTGACCATCGCCGACTGGCGCGCGAACTGAAGGGTCATAAAGGGCTGAACTATTTTAAATTCAAAAGCATCCCTCATTTCATATTTTTTGACCTTTGCACTTTCACAACTGCATTATATATTTTTGTACTTGCTTTTCTTGCATTTTTGTGTGCGATCAATTGCTCGGGGAGAGATTTTGCGCATTTTTACTTCGAATTGCTAGCCTAGCGTTCAGTTGTCTACTATTGAGGTTGGTTATCTGAACTCCACCTTTAAATATTTGTCTACTCGAATGCATGATCTTTGTCCTTTCAATTTGGTTGTGTATTATTGGTAGGTCGAATTGTTCTGTTAGTATGTGCCCTTTGTCGTTCTTTGTTTTTGTGTGTTTTTGCCTAAAATTTTGAAATTATGTGTGTTATATGATTAAAACTGTTGGTAGTGTTGTTAAATTTGTTGGTTCTGGTGTGGGTAAAGTCTGAATAACCCAAGTTTCTCTAATTGACTGGCTTTGCCCAAAGATAGAGCGGGTGACATCATTCTTACGGGCTAAAGACGTCGATGGGCCAATTTTGGACAAATTGGGGGAAGTCTGAGTACCCCGAAGTCATTAATGTTATGGGTCTGGGCTTAATTGCTTAGAATAAGTGTTTAATTTTTTTCTTGTGGGTTGTGGGTTAGAAATTGAAGGTCGGGGTCAAAATCTGGCACGAAGGACCTTTCGGTAGCTTAGTTGAGATCATCGAATAGTTCGGCGGTTCGCCCAACGACCTCTGGTTCACCTTTTTATCCTTCAAAATTGTTGAAATGATTCTCTAAGATTCGTCCATACGTCTAAGCTCATCGAAGTTCAATCGGTGACTCATCGAATGTCTGTTAGACGGTCCATCTAAGCTCTAATTTTTTAGAAAATGTTCTGTTACTTTTGGTGAGATACTTTTAGTTCGCCGAATGGTGTCGGTAAATCACCGATAGAACCTGAACATCGCCGACTTGTGCCAATTTCTAATAATTTTTAGTTTGGAACATTCGACGAGCACGACTTTGCTCGCCAAATGCGTTCGGCTATTCGCCGAATGACTCGACGAGTTTTTCTGTACTTCCTAAAACTTTGATCATTTTTCGAACTATTTCTAATGTATTAATTTACGCGATGTTGTGTTGCAGCTATTTGCAGACCAAAGGTACGTGGAAGAAATCAACCGCCTTGAAAGTGTGCAAGGGGTATTATTATCAACGAGGGTGCTGCACCCTTCCGGACTACAAATGCCAAACTTCCTTCAAAAGAGGGAAAAGGCACAGGTAAGAGGCCGGTGGTGCCAACACTAGCAGAGGAGAGCTCTGATAGTGTGGGAATATATCCCACCCACCTCACTACTTCAGTAAGTGAGGCCAACATAGGTGATAGATCGGCGACCTCCGTGTCTGAACTGGAGGATGATCAGACCCTCCAAACTAGGAGAGTGGAGCTATTCTCCAAATCTCTACATGATCCAGCCAGGATCCCAATTCAAATTAATCCTCCTCCACCTCTAGATTAGACTGTCGAGCAGGTACCTCCTGTGCCTCCAATGCCTCAAGTTCAGGCACCCCCACCTCGATAATTGAATAGATTGAAAATTGTCACGATGCTAACCATCTTGGAAGAAAAGAGATTATCTACAGATGGTGTAGTAGACAGGTACCCTGTCATGACCCAGGTTACACCCTATAAGTAACATGGTGTATAGGACCCCAAGAGGCCCCATACAAGGCACTTGACATTCATCACATAAGAAGTAGAAGCCAAAAGAGATAAGGAACAACATTTCAAGTCCAAAACATTTTATAAAAGTAAAGAGGAAGTCTAAACACTTGTCTCATTAGCCATCTAGTACATAAGAATGAATTTGGGCCTAGACCATACATCGTGTCTGAAAACTAAAAATATGAAACAAAACTGAAAAACCAATGCAGATCTGTCCTCGAATTATAAAGACTCACCGAAGCTCAAAATCTGTAAAAACAATTTCTAGCCACGAAACTAAGAACCCATACTATCGGACCCTACATTTGGGGAAATGAAGGTAAGAGTATCCATTAGTACAAAACCATGTACCAAGTATGATAGTCATGCATAAAACATTTAAATCATGCTAAAAAGGGACATTTTCATAAGTATGCAATGATCAAGCTAAAACATGTATTTTGAGAGTTAGAAACCATTAGTCATAAAACCATGACCAATGTAAGTGAACATCATCCTTGAACATATGTGAGATATTTCTTGAACTAACCTTAGTTCATTATTATTGTGGGAATGAGCCTTTATCGACTTAAAGACCATGTGAGCTATAACATGATCCCCTGGTGTCTCCCACACCGAAAATGGTTGTCCTACTTGTCAAGGTAGAAGCATAAACTTCTAGCATATGTGGATCTACTAGCTAATTTCTATCTAGACAATCGTGCTATAGGGGCACATAGGTAAGTTATAATGATATTTCTTCTATAAACCTGATCTCTACTAATGGGAGAGCTTCCATCTGAATATCCTCTCAGTGCAAAGCATAAATTCCCATGGAGTAGGTATTAAGTCTTGCCTTATTTTATCTTTAAATGACATGGGTAGTCACCCCTTATCTTATCATAGGATAGCTACTTAGACCATGCATGATAAAACCTTTCACTGTCCATGATCTTTTTATCATATCACATAAAGGAAAATGGGTAATCACATCTTGTCCTTCAAGGAACATGGGTAATTGATAAGTCAGAGATTTCAAATAAATTAGGGCTTTGTTTTGATAGTTTTAGTGCTTTAAAATGCCTAATTTATGCCGTAAACTGATGTTAAGGTGTTAATTTGCAGCATTTAAGGATAAGGAGAAAAGGAAGGACACTAAGGGACAAAAAAAGGAACTAACAAGCCAAAGAAGTGGAGAAGAGCGATCCTTGTGATCGCCAAGACCACTCAGCGGTTCACCGAGTGGCTCTTTAGCCTGCCCGACTTTACAGTACATCGCTTTTGAGACAAGGAAAATTTGGGCGAACTATGTTCCATATCGGTGAATCACCGAATGGATTGGTGAAGAGAGGTTGTACAAGCAAAAGTTACCGAATGAGCAGTGAAGATGAAAACAAATTGGCGATCCAAAGGAACAAAGGGCGAACTGCGGAAATATCAGCCATCCCGATATAGACTGCCTAAAGTTACAATGCATATTGGATGAAAAAATGAAGCAAGAAGGCGATGGACATGGGCAATTGGCGAATCGCCGACTGCGGCGAAGCCCGACTTTCCTTGCGGATTGGCCCCAAACAGGTCAAATTTTAGATCAGTATAAACTGATATTTTAAAGAGAGAGAAGGTATCCAAAAATTGTGAAAATAGAGATTTAGAAAAAAAACACTATTCTTGTTGGTTTTGAAGGATATTTTTAGTAGATTTTGAGTTGGGTATTGTAATTTAAGGAATATTTATTCATTTTTAGATTGTCGAAATCAATACCCAGCTATGGAACATGTAATAGGTATTGAATTTTAACTTTTTATGATAACTAGCTAAAACCCCATTCTTAGGGGTTTGACCATGATATCAATTGCTTAATTTTGCTAAGTGGTTATTTGAAATTATTGATGATAGTGCTAATTCGAAGTGGGTCTCATTTATTGTTGCGGTTGAATTGCTATATTGAATGTTTATTTCAATATAGTTTAGTATTTTATGCTTGCTAGAGAGAGGGGTGTGAACCCACGACGGTAAGTTAGCATTCATAGCAATTGGGCTATTGTGGGTTCAGCTCGAGAGAGTGAAACCTATGTCCCGCTCTACCTATCTAGCTGGAGAGAATATATGTAGTGAGGTTGTGGGCTGATTTTCATTGTTAGTCTGTTGAGGTTTGAAAGAACTCAATTGAATTGAGGTAGTTGTTCGACAGAAAATTATCTCATCTAAGGTCAATCCTACCCATGAAGATTTAGTAACTATTAGTAATCACGTAGAACCCATTTAGGAAGAATTGGCAATTGATTGGTCAATCCTCCAAGTACCTCTTACGCATTTGATTAATCTTGGTGATTGGTATTGTTGTGATTGCGGAATGATATACAAATCACCTACCTGACATTTATGTCAACCTTTTAATTTAATTAAGACTTTCCGATAAGTTCTATTCCTAAAATCATTTCAATCGCATTTGCAACTTCATATTTTAATTAATACTTGTACTGCTCCCTGTGGGTTCGAACCCAACTCACTTGTTGGGTTTTCTAGTAGTTAACAATCGTTTACACCTAGAATCAAATGAGGTGTACTTGAGACGTTAATTAAAATGGCACCACTTTCGGGGAGTGGTGATATTTAGAATTCTTCTATTGAAGTTTGAATTGCAATTTCTTTGTTTTGTAGTTGAATCGACTTACTCTTGTTTTGTGAGCTGTTGTGATCAGGTAACATGATGAGTGCGAATTAAAGCACCGTGAACCAACTTTATCACTAAGATAATAGTGGAGATTTCTTTCATGCCAATGAAGTTTTGTTGGGAGGCACATGTGCTATCCGCCTACCTCCGATTAAGGACCATGTTGCATTCCATCTGACAAATACAATGTTACAACTATTGCAAGTGAAAGCATATTTGGAGGGTTAGATCATGAGAACCCGCATGAGCATATTCGAAACTTTGTGGAGACATTCATTTCGTTCTGATATTTCGCAAGAATCAATTCAGATGCGGTTGTTCACTTTCTCTTTTATGGGGGAAGCAACCAAATGTCTAGCAGAGATACCGAGAGACTCTATTCTTTCATGGGAGGAACTCACTGAGGCAATCTATGTGAGATTGTTTCCACGCTCAAAGATGGTGAATATGCGGGATAACATCCAAAACTTCAGGCGGGTAGAAAGGGAACCAATTAATGAGACTTGGTTGATGTTTCAGAAGTTACTATAACAATTTCCTACCCATGGGCTGCCGGTAATGTGACACGTCAGTATTTTCATGAAAGTTTAGACTCAGTGAACAAAGGAGTGGCTGACAAATTGGCTCAAGGAGGAATAATGTTGCAATCATTTGAATTAGCCTCGTCCCTTCTTGATGAGATGACAAAGATAAATTAGACATGGTACAAGAGGATCAAGTTTCCCTTTTCTGTTTCAGGATGACATAAGAACAACTTGACAAGGATAAAGAGAGGGACGAGAATATTAGCAAAATGATGTCCCTAATATAGTTGTTACAAAACAAGTGGTAGAGAATGTTGGTGAACCCAAAGAAGTAAAGAGAGTGTTGAGACTTCAGGAGGGTTCTCACCCGAGCTACTTCAAGGAAGGTGGGAATCAAGGTTGGAACTCTCATAAGGAAGAAGAGAGACGACGGTACTATCAAGATTTGAATGAACAAAATGAATTTTGGGGGAGAGAAGAGAGTCATGAAGGGTACCACACACAAGAAAGCGACAGTCCAAAATTAAAGGGTAGTTTGAGTAGTCTATGAGTGGATGACCTGTTGTCACGCATCCTAGACAAGGTTGAAGGGTTAGATGACATGCTAAAAGAGATGAAAGAGGATTTCTCATCATTGAATAATATAGTGAATTCTCACGCCGATGCAATAAAGAAACTTGAGGGTCAATTAAGTTAACTTTCAGCACAATTGGAACCCAAGGTATTTTATAGGGGAGAAGCCGAATGCACAATTGCTTTGACGGTTGATGACGACATAAATTTGGCGGTGCTGACTCGAAGTTGAAAGTTAGCGGGTGGTAATGTGAAGGGTAATGATGGAGTGAAAGCTAATGAAGAAGAGAAAGACATTGATGAGGAAGAGAAGTTCATTCAAGCAACTGAAAGTTATATGGTCAAAGAGAAAAGGGGAAGTCATAAGCAAAGCCTCGATGAAGAATTGAAAAATGCTATAGAAAAGGCTACTTCAATCCAAAAGATAGTGCAACCTCTTCCCAATATAGCTCCCCCATTTCCTCACCGTCTCAAGAAGAAAAATGAGGATGAGAATTTCAAGAAGTTCCTATCCGTGTTTAAGACACTTTCTATAAATCTACCGTTAGTGGAAGCATTGTTGGAGATGACGGGTTATGCCAAATTCATAAAGGAGCTAGTCACCAAGAAGAGAAGCATGAACTTCGAGACATTCAAAGTTTCTCATATTTGTAGTGCCATTATGACTAGCGAGATGATTATAAAGAAAGAAGTTCTTGGGGTATTCACCATTCCATGCACCGTCGGTATGCTTTAATTTTCTAAAGCTTTACGTGACTTGGGGGCAAGTATAAATGTAATGCCCAATGCAATATATAAGCAAGTTGGGCTGGGCGAACAAAAATCCACAATAATGCGACTTCTTATGGCGTACTGGCTGAACAAAAACCCTGTTGGGATACTCTATGATATATTGGTGAAGGTTGATCGATTCATCTTTCCGAATTGATTATTTTATTCTTGATTGTGAGATTGATGCTGAAATTCCCATTATTTTGGGAAGACAATTTTTAGCAATTGGGAGAGCACTAGTGGATGTTAAAAGCGGAGCGCTGAAGTTCCGAGTGAATGAAGATGATGTCACCTTTAATGTGGAAAAATAAATGAAACACTCGAGTGATATTCATGTGGTGTCAATGATTGATGCCATTGATGAAGCAGTTGCCAGTGTGAGCCATTTGATGTGTATGAGTGAATGACTTGAGTCTGTGCTTGCGAATTATCATGGGAACGAAGTTCAAGGTTATGATGAAGTGGTAGTTGCTCTATCAGGGTTAGGTGAATATTCAAGGAAGCAATTGAAGCTAGACATTGATCTAAAGAATCAAGAAAAACCTCCCGCCAAACCATCCAAGGAGAAACCACCAAAGCTTGAGATGAAAGTCCTCCACGCGCAACATTGATATGCATTCTTGGGAGCAAAAAACACCTTGCCGGTTATCATTGTATCTGACTTGCTTGAATGACAAGTAAAATTGCTTTTTGAGGTGTTGAGAAAGTACATCAAGGCTATAGGGTGGACTATCGTTGACATCGTGAGTATTCCACCTAGAATTTGCACTTAGTTAATTCAACTTGATAGTGAGTGCAAATCGAGTGTCGAGACTCAAAGGATATCGAACCTACCAATGCAATAGGTGGTGAAAAAGGAGATAATCAAGTGGTTGGATGCATGTGTTATCTGGCCTATTGTGGATATCAAATGGGTAAGTCTGGTGCAATGTGTACCCATAACAGGTGGTATCACGGTAGTCCCAAATTAGAAAGGTAAACTTATTTGTATGAGATCGGAAATAGGATGGAGGGTGTGCATGGATTATCAGAAGCAAAATTCATGGATTGAAAAGGATCACTTTCCCATGCCTTTTATGGATCAAATGCTCGATCGGCTTTCGGAGCATGGATGGTATTGTTTCTTGGATAGTTATACCGGATATAATCAAATCTCTATTGCACCGGAAGATCAAGAGAGAACCACTTTCACTTGTCGTTAAGGTACTTTCGCTTTTAGAATGATACCTTTTGGGTTGTGGAATGCTCTGGCAAAGTCTCAAGGTTGCATGTTGTCTATTTTTGCTGACATGGTAGAAGATTCAGTAGAAGTCTTCATGGATGACTTTTCAGCTGTGGGCGATTCTTTTGATACATTTTTGAGACACCTTGGGAAGGCTCTTCAAAGATGTGTGGAAACCAATCTAGTCCTAAATGGGGGAAATGTCACTTCATGGTTAGGGAAGGTATAGTTTTGGTTCACAAGGCTTCACAAAAGGGGTTGGAGGTTGACAAAGCAAAGTTTGAGGTAATTGAGAAGCTACCACCACCAACCTCGGTAAAAGGTATTCGGAGTTTCTTGGGGCATGCCGGGTTCTACTAGAGATTCATCAGAGTCTTCTCAAAATTCGCACTCCGTTTGTACAAGATGTTGGAGAAGGAAGCAAAATTTGACTTTGATGACGTATGTATGGCATCCTCTAAGTGTTTGAAAGAAAAATTAATCTCTACCCCGGTAATTATTAGCCCAGATTGGGCGGAACCATTTGAAGTGATGTGCGATGCAAGTGGGACTTCATTTGGTGTTGTTTTGGGACAAAAGAGAAATAAACTATTCCATCCAATCTATTACGCAAGCAAAACATAAAATGGTGATCAACATAACAACACAATTACGGAGCAAGAGTTGCTTGCAGTGGTATATGCATTTGAGAACTGTCGGGTATACTTGCTAGGCACCAAAGTGGTAATTCACACTAATTATGTAGCCTTGCGGTATTTAATGGCAAAGAAAGATGCTAAACCACGGTTGATAAGATGGGTGTTGCTTTTGCAAGAATTTGACTTTGAAATTAAGGATAGAAGATGTTGTGAAAATTAGGTGGCCGATCACCTATCTAGGTTTGAGGGAAAAGAGAAAGATGAGCTTGAGTTAGAGATAAATGACTCATTCCATGACATACATGTATTCATGGCCACTCTTATGCAGATTCCTTGGTATGCCAATTTCAATAACTGCGTGGTATGTGGGCTAATGCCGGAAGACCTGAACTTCTATCAACAAAAGCGATTCTTGTTTGATGTTAAAAGGTATTTGTGGGATGAACCATATCTATTTAGATAATGTGCAGACCATATTATTCGGCGATGTGTGCTGGAGGAGAAAGTCAATAAAATTTTAAATGCTTATCATACTTCACCGATTTGTGGTCATCATAGTGGTGTGCGAACAATCGCTAAAATTCTTCAAAGTGGGTACTACTGTCCATCCCTCTACAAAGATGCCCATGAATTTGTCAAGAAATGCACAAAATGCCTAAAACAAGGTGGGGTGTCTAGAAGGCATGAGCTGCCTCTTCAGCCTATTCTGGATGTTGAGTTATTCGATGTCTGGGGAATAGATTTCATGGGGCCACTTGTGAGCTCGTTTGGTAACAAGTACATTTTGGTGGCTCTAGATTATGTTTTTAAATGGGTGGAAGCTATAGCACTACCCAACTATGAAGGGAAGAGTGTTGTCCAATTTTTAAAGCGCTACAACATTATAAGATTTGACATGCTCGGGCTATCATTAGTGATGAATTTTGCATTTTTGCAACCGGCTGTTTGCATCCGCATTGAGTAAATATGGAGTGAAACATATGTGGCAACATCATATCATCCCAAAATGATTGGTCAAGTTGAAGTGTCCAATTGGGATATTAATAGTATCTTGGCTATGACCGTGAATGGAAACAGGACGAATTGTTCTAGAAAGCTAGATGATGTTCTTTGGGCATAGCACACCGCTTACAAGATACCAATTGGCATGTCCCCATATTAGCTAGTTTTTGGAAAGTCTTGCCACCTACTGATTGAACTTGAACACAAAGCACTATGGGTGTTAAACATTAAATCTGGATTGGGTAAATACTTTGAAAGAGAGAGTAGATCAGCTAAACGAAATGGAAGAATTTAGATTCAGAGAGTATGAAAGTACAACTCTCTACAAGGAAAATGAAGATATGGCATGACTCTAAAATCCTTAGGAGAGAATTTTGAGTTGGAGACTTTGTGTTGCTGTACAATTCTCGACTGAGACTCTTCCCAGGAAAGCTCAAGTAGAAGTGGTTCGATCCTTTTAAAGTGACACGCATGTTCAAGAATGGGGCCATTGAGGTGGAAGGTAAGGAAGGTCCAACCTTAGGGTAAATGGGCAACGTTAGAAGTTGTATTTTGGGGAATGTTATGAGATTTCATTGATCGAATTGGTGTATTTGGAAAATGCTTGAAAGCATTTCCACGTCGTGCCACGGCGTTAAATAATGCGTTTCTTGGGAAGCAACCCAAGCGTTAGTGGTTTTGAATAACGTGTGGGGAATGTGTAGGCATGTGTGATTCTGCGACGCCAAGACCATTTCGGCAAACCGTCAAGTGGATTTGGAGATTGCGACTTTGATCACTTTTGTGGCATCAAAAGTGAGCTGAGATACTTTAATATTTGGCGATGTATCAGACCATTCGACACTGCGACGTAAAGATTGGACGAGCCCGACTTTCTCTGCCTTTTGCTAAAATCCTACAGGGTCGGAGTTTTGGACATATCGGCAATGTTCATTCCAACTAAGCGATGCACCAATGCTATTCAGTGCACCTGATCTCGATCGCCTTTCGGCCCAAATTAGAGCGGTAGCAGTCTGGATATTTTCATGAATTGCATGAAGCTCGGCGGTTTGTCTACCCCTATAACGCTTCGCCTGATGGCCACCTAGTGAAGATTCCTTCTCACCTTAATCTGTTTATTTAGTACCAGTACCTCTTGTTTCTATTTTATTTTTATTGTCTTTTGTTTATTTTGTGTTGTGTTTGTTCTTTGATCACATTGAGCACAATGTTGGTTGCTTTTGGTGGTGGTGGTAGCTTGTTATTCTCTTGCATTTTCAAATGTTGATTGTGGTCAATACTGATGACCTGAATTGTGCTCTTAATTGAACAACATATATGTGCGGCTAAGATGAGGCAAACGAAGTTACATAGGCAATATGTGAACTTTTAGCATCTCGTTGTGACTAGACGGTTGTCGAATGAGTCTCTTGTGATGAAAATTGCACGTTAGCTAGAAAGTGTGGAGTGTTTTTTGATATTGGTACTAATGCCTTGTGTGGTGAGGTCATCATGAGCATTATATTTGATAAAACCTAGAACTTTCCCCATTAGTACGATTGATTGAGTGAAGTGACCAATCAAAATTATCTTAGGCAAGAATTTTCAAGAATGAACCAATTTGGCAATATACCTCTTGTGTGGCCGCCCTTGTGAGAAGTGTGAATCTTGTTTTGGCAACTTTTGAGCCTATCCTTTTCTTGGAAGAAATTTGAAAACCTTTGACCACTTTATCCCATCACCTATAACCTTCATGACGTTTTGGTTTGTTTGAATATCTAACTTAGGCCAAAAGCCTAAGTTGGGGGTGTGGTGAAAAATAAGGAAAGTCAAGAAGTGTGAATAATTCCCCCTTTTGATGGATTGTTTTGATAAAAATGGAACCCCTCCATATTAAAAAAAAAGAAAGAAAATAAAAAGACTGAAAAAGATCAAGAATTGTGAAATAAAGTGTGTGAACATAGTGAAAAATGGGATATCCGGTGATTCATGTCTAGTTGAATAATGCGATGGAGTTTGAGTATGTTTGAATGTGAAAGAGAAGGAGAAAGAGTGATTTTCATGCTGCACTACATAAAGGTAGAAGCCACTAAGCCTAAATGACCATACTTTTACACTCAACCCCGTTACAAGCCTTGAAAGGACCTTTGTGATCTTTAGTGAGCTCGAATGAATGCTAATTTGAAAATAAGGGCAACCATATGGGTGGATTCATGAATGTGTTCATCTTTGTGAGTGTGAGAGTGTATTTGATTCCGGACTTTCAATTTTTGAGAAATTTTCTATGATTGGAAACTGCCAAAATGGCATGATAGAGGACAAAACGGGTCGTCATCATCACCACGGCCCATCAAACGGGTCGTGAAGAAATCCTGCCTGACAATGCTTCACTATTACGGGCATAACTTTTTACTCCAAGATGGAAATTAGGCAAACTCGGTGACGTTGAAAATTAGAATCAAATATGTTTAATTTGATAAGTCATGGGACACCTAATTCATTTTGAGAAAGAACATATGATTGTTTGTAGCTGACCCTAAACTCTAAGTCTAATGAAAAACCTTTAACGGACAACTTCACGGTACGTGTGCGGCTTCACGGGCAGTTGTGATCCCCGTGGCCCTTGAACAGTTGCTAAGGGTGGACCCCTACTTACTAGACCCCCTTCATGACCACTTTGATGGACCGTCAACCTGACCACGGGCCGTCTAGGAATCCGTCAGAGTGAAGTTTACATGAGGAAGGCTCTGGGAACCTACCACGAGCCCCTTAACGGACCGTGGTCCCCTTTACGGCCTGTCTAAGACTCTGTGGAGGGTTCCATGGTACAATTTTTGGGCTTGTGAGTTACCCACTTTACCCATTTATAGCCTTTCCCAAATTTGAGGTGTTAAATTATCTTCCCCTTGGGAACATTCGTCCTCTAATGAAACTCAATCTAGCATGAAAAGAGTAAGAGAGAAACTAGCAACCCAATCATTTGTGAAACTTCATCTAAATGCACATAAACAAGGAGGAACCTCAACTCCAAACTAGAACATATTCAAAACATAATAAGGAAGATAGAAACTAAACCTAGCTGCCCAACATGAAAGCAATCATATAAATGCACATATCCGAGGAGGAAACTCCATCTCCAAGCTAAAGCTAACTTTTAAAAACATCTTTAAGGACTACTCCAAATATAATCACCATACATGGAGTTCTTACCATAACTAACGAAACACTCAACGTCAAGAAATACATAACCACAAGTTAAAAGAAAAACCTTAACTTACAAATCACCGCATCCGGGGAAGCCTCATGATCTTGTCGAGTTTGAAGAGCATAAAATCTATCTTATTTCCAACCACTACTAGGACCAGAACAAGGGTCAGGTTGAGCCCGTCAATGACTGTCTCCCTCATATCTAACAACCGAAGGACAATTCCTTATCTTATAATCTATCTTACCACAACCAAAGCAAGCATTAGAACCGGCAAGACATTTACCCTCATGTCTTCTCCCACACTCACTACAATCAGGCCACATTTGCTCACTACCACCGTTACCTTAAGAACAATTTCCTCCACCAAACGTCGAATGTGAAGACTCACCATTATCCCTTCTTGCACTCTTTGAATCCCTAGTTTTATCCTTAAGCTTTTTTTCTTCTATTTGGTGTGCATGTATCATCAATCGGGAAACATACATCTCCTTCTCAAGCATGGCGGTTAGGCATTGTTTGACTACTAAGTCGAAAACATGATGAGTCCACAAATTGGACTCATTTAGGGATATATTTTAATAGAACTTGTGTGCTAAAATGCTTATTTTATCTCAATATCTGATGAAAACCCTTAAATTTTAGGTATTTGATGTTTGAAGGAAAGCATGGACACTACGTCGCAAAAGGGAACGAAAAGGCTGAAAAGAACGAATAAATGAAGGCCTATGGATCGCTGAGTCCACTTGGCGAGTCGCCGAAGGGTCTTACTTTACTTTTTGTTCTAGTGCGCTGAGCCCTGAAGAAAAAGATCAAGTCGGCGGAAAAGGGAGCAGTCGACGCATCGCCGAGAAGTTCCACGAAGCAGTACCATGTCGCCCAATGACCCAGAGCACGATGATGCCGAAGGCTTGTGCAAGACGGCGATGAACTACACCAAAGAGCAAATCACCGAGTTGATTAACGGTTCCGACTAACGATGCTGAATGATCCGTTGCAGCACAAATCTGTGAAAGCTATAAATACTAGTTAGAGTTGTAGTTTTAAGAGTCGAACAATTATTATAATTTTCATATAGAATAGTACTATTTCAGATATTCTCTCTAAGATTGAGAGGGATTTGAAGACTTGAAGTTCCAAAGGGTTTCATCTTCAAGATTTGGATTTGAGTCTCTTGGATTCTTCAATTTTAGCCTGTATCAAGATTTAAATCTTCATACCCAATTGAATGCAAGCTCAATTTGGTATAAATTTCTATCTCTTATACTTGTGTGGCTAAAAACTCCAATTCTTGGGGTGTGATTTAGCGAATATGATTTAAGATAATTATTGGGTCTTGCTTGCTGATAGTCTATTCGTAGTTTAAATGTGATTTCGGTTAATGGCTGTGGATAAATTTAATGAATTTGTAGTTGCAAATACAAGTTTATTTATGTGTTTTTGGCTTGCTCGAGAGAGAGGTTATAAAACTAAGACCATTAGATTGATGGTCAATGTGAGTGGATTGACATGAGGTTCAACTCGAGAGAGTGAACCTTAGTCCCATGTCCACACACTTAGCTCGAGAAAGTGAGTGGGTTAAGGCGTAGGTTGGTCTTCAAGCAGCAAGTGGGTGTCCGAGAGGAACGCATTTGAAACGGGGTAAGTTGCTCGAGAGAGAGCTTATCCCCCTTAAAGTCTAGCCTAGTCACAATTATTCTATGAATCTTCTATCCAAAGCATGTACCCAATAATCTAGCTTAACTTGTATTCTCGTCACATCGCAAGGATTCCCTCTCATTACTTAGAAACCCTCGTTTATTTTACTGTTTTTACTCACTAGTGACAAAAAACCATTGGTAATTGACACTCTTGTGTCCCTTTTTTTATTTATAATGTTTTTAAACATTGATGTCTATAGCTACGACTAGTTAGAACTAAATTTTATTTTTTCGTTAATTCTCAAAACACTATCTTGGGAACGATCCTAACCCTTGGTTGGGTTGCTAAACTATTGTACAATGTAAACACTTGCATCGGAAGTTGTGTCTTGAATAAGGAAACATCAAAATGGCGTCGCTGCCAAGGAGTGGTGTTATTTGAGAATTTTTAGATCAGTAGAATTTTTATTCTTCTTAGTTGTTGTTTTACTAACTTTGTTTTTAGTTTTGTTTTGCTGATTTGTGCTTCAAAAGAAGAGGAGGTGAATATAACAACCAACACTTGCGAGCTAATGGGATTTACTCTATTAGAGGTAATGATAATTCGGGATATAATCCTAACCTTTAAGCAATTGGAGGGCGAAAGGGTCCACAAGTCATGGGCAAGGTTTAAAGAACTGATCAATTAATGCCAAATTCATGATATTCCCGACATAATCCTTCTTGACTGCTTCTACAGAGGTCTTGGCCCGAAAACAAGATGATGGTCGACCGACTTATTTCGGATGATATTGCAAAGCAGTCATATGCAATGGCAGTCCAACTGTTTGACAACATGACTAATATGAACGATGAAGCAGAAAAGGACTTCATGATGACCGAACTAATAACTCAGATGGATGAGTTGGCCAAAAAGATGATGAGGATCGAGGTTCAGTGCAATTGGAAGGACAAATATTTCCCTCCTCAGGAGCGAAGAAATCTCGAGGACAATGAAGTTAAACGCATTGAGGGAATTCTATCAACCATTCTCCACAAGGAAACTGAGCAAGATAGAGAACTAGAAGAATTAAAAGAAAGCATTGAAGGGATAAAGTGAATGATTTGGTTTCATTCCAGAGTTGTTCAGCTGCTCGAGAACCTTATGAGTCATGTGTTGACTCAATTCCATTCGCAGAAAAATAAGGGGTTGCCTAGTGATGATATCGCTAACCCCATCTTTGATGCTTAAATGCTGACTCGCGTCGTGCAACGTCATTAACTAATGTGCTGTTTCGGAGGCAACCTAAATCCATTTAGTATTTTCTTTTGCTTTTATAAATAATGGTATGTTGGTTGTGCATGTTTTAGTGTGGAAAGTGTTTGGAAAATGCAGACTGACATCAAAATGGTCAGTCGGTCGATCACCGAAGAGGTCGGACTACCTGACTTGACCTGCCGTTTGGCTCCACACACGTATAAATCAGAGCCTGTAAAAATCAGTGAGCTTGAGAATCAGTTCGACGTGTCGCCAACTAGGTTGGAAACTACAATTAAGATCGTCGTTTGGACCGTCGTGTACTGGAACAAAGGGCGGAGTGCGTCCCTTCGGCGAATCTCCAAGTGTGCTTGACAATGCTCAGGCTTCAGCTTCTTCGTTCTTTTCAGCCTCTCTGTTCCTTTTTGCGCCTAAGTGTCCATGCTTCTACTAAAACTTCAAATACCTAAAACTTAAGAGTTTTCATTAGATATTGAGACAAAATAAGCATTTGAGGACACTATTTCTATCAAAACAAAGACCTAAATGAGTCCAATTTGTGGACTCATCAATACCCCCAACTTAAATTTTTGCTTGTCCTCAAGCAAACTTGAGTTTAGCCATTCAAAAAAGGTGTCTCAAATAGTGCTACACGAGACTCAATCATAAATGTGCATAACAAGACTCAATTTACTTATGCAAGGATCAATTGTATACTCAAAGATTCAAGTTGTGATACACCATTAACAAATATTCTCATCCTCGCAATACTTGCTACTTGTGCAAGTTCAAGCTGAACAAAATGTATCTAAATGCCCTCACATAAAGAATGATTCCATCTTCACACACATAAGTTAATCAATTCAAGACCTTGAATCAAATGCAACACTCACACTTAAAAAGAGGAACACAATACATGTTTTCACCCATTGGTTTACCCTTATTTTTCGATCAATCATCTATCCAGCTCACTCAAGATCAAAAAGGTCTTTCTACAGCTTGTAATGCGGATGAGTGCAAAGGTATGCTCATTTAGGCTCAGTGACTTTTTCCTCGTGAGATGTGGTATTCTCAAGGCATTCCCTTATTTTCCTTTATCAATTATTTTTCTAGTGCTTCTAAGTCATCTTTTTATTCACCTCCATGGATTGTTTGGAAACCCTATATCCTTTGTACTTTATTCAACACACTTTTTGTTTTTTAAAGGGTTTCCATTCTTCTGCAACATCATGGGTTAAGGGGGACTTTTCTTGCATTTTGTGACTTCTCCTTTTCCTTTTCACCACACCCTAACTTAGGCTTTTGGACTAAGTTGGCTAGTCGCTAAACCACAAATCAAGAGGATTATAGGTAGTGGGTCAAGTAAGGTCTAGGGTTCATCAAGATTCTTCCAAAGAACGGTGAGCCTCAAAGGGTGTTCAAGAGAGTTTCACACGCTCACGGGTAGCCCACAAAAGAGGTATATGTCAAATTTTGCTCATACTCTTTAAGGTTGCCTAAGATCATCTCAAGAGGACACCTTTCTAAATCAATCAGACTAACAGGGAAAATTCTAGGTTTATTCATGCATGGTTCAAAGCAAGCTAATCACACAAGGCATCGATACTTAAGTCAAACAAGACTACACACTTTTGCTACGGTGCAACAGTCATTACAAGAGAATCAATTCGATAAATGGCTAATCACAATGAGATGCAAAAGAGTTCACATATTGTTTATGCAATTTCATTTGGCCTCATCATAACCACACATTCATGTTCGTTCAATTGAGAGCACTACTCAAGCCATCGATATTGATTAAAAGTGAGACTCAAATTTTTTTTCCAAAAGAACAGCCACATTCAACTCATGATTGGTGCCAAAAATGTGTGAAAAATTCAAAAAAATTAGGAAGAGTCAAAATCATTTTGGAATTAAAAAAAACAGAGCCATGAGCTCAAACATCAACAAAAAATAATATTAACACAATTTGAAATCAGAACAACCCAAAAATACGAACATCAAATAGAACACAAAAGGTGGGCCTCACCCCAGCACAAATAAAAATTATTTGTCCTCAAATTCAAATAAAAGTAGCCCAAAAGTAAATGTCAGTAAGATGGAGAGGAAGGTAGAGAAAGGTCCTGTCTACGCAGTCTCTAAAACTGTTGGGGCATCAATGCTCGGAGTGACCACTAGAGGACCAGCTCCACTAGATCACACAGCAGGAGACTTTGCCAAAGAAGCTTGCACAACATCATCTATTATGATTTCTTCAGTCTCGGCTATGTCGTCTGTTGTAACTTCCTCAAATATCTTTTTATCAGTTTTTGCCTCTAATTCAGGATTAACTGTATGCTCCATTCCATTCCCATGTCCTACGACAGTATGAGGTATTTCAGGAACATCTGGAACATCTACTGTTACAAAGACAATGGACACTTGGTTGTACTCACACACCGTTATTCTGGATTCTAGGGCATCAATGGTAGTGCTCAGAGGTGTCAAATCATCATTTAAGGAAATTTGGATCATGCCTGCAATAGAGGCCTCTAGGCTAGCAGCTTGACGATCAGCAGAAAGAGCCAGCTGTCCCATTCAGAGTTGGGGCACCCGGGTGAGTGGAAGCTGGGTAACAGCAGCAACAGCAACAGTAGTACGTCTTGGTAATTGTGCAGCAACAGAAGAACCTGGAGTATTGGCGGGAGTAATAGTGGTAATGTATATACCTGAAGGCTCAGGGGCCGGAGCAGACATCGATGCCTTTGCAGGTAATGATTCTATGTTGACTAACTCTACCGATGTTGCCTTCTTCCTTTCTGCTTGATCCTTAAGGTATTCGTCTGTGATCCTCCAGATATTAGTAGGAGTTGTGGGCATAACTTCCACGTCCTTCTTGGTATATCGGGGTACTCGGGCTCATTTGCATAATTTTGTGATGAAGACTGGAAATTGAGGTGAGGTTCGGCTCTGCCTTGCACGCATGAATATCTCTGAAGCGCTGATTGTACCCAAAGTTATATCAGTCTCCTCTATTATGCAGTCCAGGCAAGCTGCCTTGGCAAGGCGAAGGATCGACTCATTCTTGGATGGCATATTTGCGTTGCTGATAAAACTGAACCAAAACCTTGTGGCTATGTTTAGTTCTTTCTATTCAATCGGAACTCCTTCCGCCAACGTCTTTGGAGTCTCATCTCATCCAACTGCTTTGCTCTAATCAAGTACTGGCAGTGATCCCCAATGTTTGTGGGCATTCTCAAGACTACGTTGATTTCCTCACTATCACACTTCACTCTTCTATCTCTGACAACTACATGGTCAACTTCTTTGAAGGCTGTTGCTAGTTGCTTTTACCGGGGTATTAGTGCATTGTATGTACTGTAGAACTCTCGTACCGAGTTTGGAATATAACGACCACGGGGTTTTGTGAAGATTTGGAACTTGTGGTATCTCAGACGCTCAATTATCTCTAATTACCTGTCTAGAACCCCTTCTATGGACAAACCCTTTTCTTCCACAAATTTTCTCTGCCCCTCAGCCTTTACTTGATTCATAGATTTAGGCGGAGGACCTTGCACCGGAGGTGCTAATACCATTGCCTACTATGGAACTGGAGGTGTAGTAGTGGTAGGTTGGTAAATCCTGGCCCTGGCTGAATAGTTCAGCTTCTTAGTTCGCCGCTCTGCCCTCTGTGCTATTAGCAAATCTTCCTCATCAGAACCCACACCTTCACTTTTAGATTAGTTGGGGTCATTTCTATAAAATCCATTACTGTCAATGCTTGCATCAAATAATTCAAGGGTCTTGTGTTTGCCCTTCCCTTTTTCGCCGGTTGTGGAAAGTTTAGCAACTTTGCTTCTGAACACATTTGCATCCTCTTTGATTGTAATTCCTTTTGTTTTAATTCAAGGTGGCTTACTTCTTCCTGCAACTTTAGATCTAGCCATTTCTGCAAAGATTCCGGAAGAAATTAAAACAACTAAATCAAGTTCAGAGGGATGTACTTACAGAAAAACTCGCCGAATAGATCGACGAGTCACCAAACTGCTTTGGGTGATCAGGACTTTTGGCCGAGAGTTACAAAACATTGACTACAAGTAGCATAAATTTAAAAGCGAGATGGAGTTCCTTAGGTGAACTGCCAAGTCAATCGGCGAGATCGCCTCAGCACGCTGAGTAGCCTAAATTTATCAGAGAGGCACAACTCATGACATATGACAAAATTACTTGGAATGAGAGCATAAATATCATAATTAAATGTAGAGTTTGGATAACCAACCTTTTGGGGCATATTAGGTCAAGACTGTGATGCTATGCAGCAGGTTATTACAGATCGAAGCACTACTAAAGCAGCTAAAATACTTACGAGGTGCGAAAATTTTGGAAATACTAAGTAGGTGTGATTTTGCGAAAATTGAGAGTTAGAGAATATGAAAAGGTTGAAAGTCCAAACCCGTGGTTTTATAAAATCTGTCCAGATGTTATCCATTCGGCGACATTTGTTGGATTTTCTTCGCTAATCGGTGATCCATCGAGTGTTCATCTATCTCTCCAAGTTTTACAGGACCCTCAGTCAAAGTGAGGATCAAAATGGCAGTCTTGGTAGGAGTCACCAATCTAGTCGGCGATTCGCCAGTTGGACTTGTGTAATTTATCCTGTACTTTTTCACAAACATTTCATGCCCAATCCTACAAAATCAGAACACTTTTATTTCAAAAATAACGAAATTAAAGTATTTAAGGGCTTTGAGTTGACTCCCGAACAACGCCTTAGTTAACGTCGTGGTACGACGCAGGTTAGCACCTAAATTTCACATTTGGAGTTAGCCAAAACATCGTTTGGCGACCCCTTGCCTTGTGCTTGATGGAGATGAGGAGTTATATGACCCAAGAGATTTTCAATTAGCTGAATAGATCTAGAGTGAGAACCGCTCATCTAGTTTAACACTTCTATATTTTCTCTAATCTTCTCTAGCACTCTATTTTGCTCATTTAGCTTTTGAAGAATGGTTAATAACATATCTTCGATATGTTTATTTTGAATGTCCATAAATCTTCCCTCCTCAATAGGTGGTCACATTTGCTCTTTTCTTTGGGCCCTCCAGTTCCTCAACCTTTTGGATCAAGTTAGCCATCTGACCCAGCAAAATTATCAATTGATGGTCCTTCTCAGTATCCTTGTTGGTTTTAGCCACAAGGTCAAGGAATTTGGCTGCGGTCTCATAGGAATATTTCTCACGACCACCTGGCATAAGTCGGTCGATGAACCCTCTGTTTTGAGGATTCAGACTCCTATAGAAGCATTCCAGTAGAACCAAATCGAAGATTTCATGAGTTGGGCATGGTATCAATAGTGTTTTAAACCTCAGCCACGACTCATGAAAAGGTTCTCCTTCTAGATGCTTGATGTTCAAGATGTGATCCCTGAATCTCATCAATTCTACTCAGAGGTGCTCCATTGGTCCACCATCCCATCATGTATACTGCTTATCGTGACCAACGACACTAACATATGGTATGAGTGTCTACAATCGTTAATAATATAGTAATCCAACTAAAGGTTGGGGTCGTATCCCAAGGGAGTGGTTTTGAGAATTGATAGAAAAATAAAATTTAGCTTTAACTAGTCGTAGCTAAGAAGATTAACGTGTAAAAACATAGTAAATTAAAAGGGGTCACACAAAAGTGTCAAATATCAATTGGGGGTTTTGTCACAAGTAGTAAAAACAATAAAAATAACAACAAAATCAAGTATGGGGAAAAGTTCTTGGGGTGTGACCGCAATACAGATTAAGATAAATCGTTGCGTACATGCTTTCGATAGGAAATTTGCAAGATAATAGTGACTAGGCTAACCTTTAGATGGAAATTAGTTCCCTCTCGGGCAACTTACCCCGTTTCAAATGGGTTTCTCTCGGACACCCATTTTCCGCATGAAGGCCAGCCTAATCCTTACCCCACTCATACTCTCGAGCTGAGTGTTAGGATATGGGACTAGGCTCACCCTTTCGGGCTGAACCTCATGTCCACCCACTCCTTAGGCCATCGTCTAGTGATCTTGGTTTTGCGACACCTCTCTTGAGCAAGCCGAAAACACATAGGTGGTTTTGTATTTCCAACTACAAAACCATTAAATTAAACCACAACTACTAGGTCAAATCACCATTAAAATACATCTAACCTATCAGCAAAAAAGACCCAACAATAATATCAACACATATTTGCTAAATCACACCAGAAAAATGCGGGTTTTTAGCCACACATCAAGAAATAACAAAATACACCTAAATGTGTCCAATTTGTGGACTCATCACTCAGCAGGGCAGAGGTCAGGGTACCACTCAAAGTTGAGGTGGTCTAGAGGGACAATGTTATAAATTTCAAAGGAGGCTAGAGGCCAAGAATTCTGCTGTTGTGAACACATGTATAGTCTAGTTTCCCATCAACCTAGATCTATATTGTTCGATCCAAGGTCTACTTTGTTGTATGTGTTAACCTATTAGGTTTTTAGATTGTATATAATGTCTAATAGCATATATGTGTCAATTCATGTTTCCATACAAGTGGGTGAGTCCTGAGTGGTGGATCGATTGTATTGATCCGGTCTTAATTCTCTAACGGGGTATGATACTTGGGTAGACTTGATCATATTGCGTATGAAGTGTCTCTCCTGGCATCATGTTATTTTTTATTATTATGCTAACATTATGACCTTATCCATGCAGGGTGTCCTTTGAGTAGGGTTGATGCGTGCTAGTTGTTCTTACCATGGTAAAGTTATCTCATTCATTCGAGCCCAAAGACTAGTTGATAGAGGGTATTTTTCTTGTTTTTCTTTTATTCAAGATACTAGTGTTAAGCCATGTCCCATGGATTCTGTAGCTGTGCTTTGGGAGTTTTCAAATGTTTTTCCTACTTATCTTCCAAGTGTTCCTCTGAGACATTAATTTTACTATTAAGTTTGGGCCTGGCATGAAACCCATCCCTATCTCTCTTTATCACATGTCTCAAACAGAGTTGAAGGAATTGAAGGATCAATTGCAGGACTTGTTGAGTAAGTGGTTCATTCGACATAAAATGTCTCTATAGGGTGCTCCTATTTCGTTCATGAGGAAGCAAGATGGAACCATGATAATTTGTATTGATTATTAATAGTTGAACAAAGTGACAGTGAAAATAAGTATCCTTTTCCTTGTATTGATGAATTATTTGATTACCTTGAAGGAGTATCTTTGTTTACTAAGATTGATTTCAGGTCCACCTATCTTTAGCTGATGATTAAGGGGTCATATATCCTTAAGAGAGCTTTCAAGACTCGTTATGGACACTATGAGTTTGGATTTAACTAAGACCTAATCCGTGTTCATAGAGTTCATGAATGGAGTGTTTCGAGATTATTTGGAGTCTGTTGAGATAATGTTTATTGATGACATCTTAGTGTACTCAAGACTAAGGAGGACCATTATCGGCATTTGAGGATTATTCTCCAAAGATTGAAGAAAGAGAAATTTTGTGCCATGTACTCAAAGTGTGGGTTTTTGCTTGATTTTGTGGAATTTCTAGGAGATGTGGTGTCCATGAAGGGTATTTGACTTGATCCAGCAAAGATTGACATAGTTAGAGGTTGTTCTTACCATGGTAAAGTTATCTCATTCATTATAGCCCAAAGACTAGTTGATAGAGGGTAATTGTCTTGTTTTTCCTTTATTCAAGATACTAGTGTTAAGCCACGTCCCATGGATTCTGTAGCTATGGTTTGGGAGTTTTCAAATGTTTTTCCTACTTATCTTCCAAGTGTTCCTCTAGGACATTGATTTTACTATTAAGTTCAGGCCTGACACGAAACCCATCCCTATCTCTCCTTATCACATGGCTCAAATAGAGTTGAAGGAATTGAAGGATCAATTGTAGGACTTCTTGAGTAAGGGGTTCATTCGCCATAAAATGTCTCTATAGGGTTCTCCTATTTCGTTCATGAGGAAGCAGGATAGAACCATGATAATTTGTATTGATTATTAATAGTTCAACAAAGTGACAGTGAAAATAAGTATCCTCTTCCTCGTATTGATGACTTATTTTATTACCTTAAAGGAGTATCTTTGGTTACTAAGATTAATTTCAGGTCCACCTATCTTCAGCTGATGATTAAGGGATCATATATCCTTAAGAGAGCTTTCAAGACTCGGTATGGACACTACGAGTTTCAATTTGACTAACACCCATTCCGTGTTCAGAGAGTTGATGAATGGAGTGATTTGAGATTATATGGATTCTGTTTAGATAATGTTTATTTATGACATCATAGTGTACTCAAGACTGAGGAGGACCATGATCGGCATTTGAGCATTATTCTCCAAGGATTGAGGAAAGAGAAATTTCATGTCATGTACTTGAAGTGCGAGTTTTGGCTTGATTTTATTGAATTTCTAGGAGATGTGGTGTCCATGGAGGGTATTCGACTTGATCCAGCGAAGATTGACATAGTCAAAGGTTGGACTAGACCTATTTAAATTATCAAAATTCAGAATTCTGTGAGGCTAGTAGATTATTACGGGTTGTTAAATCTGAGTGTCTCAACCATGTCATCTCCTTTGACAAGATTGAATCGATAAAGTGTGAGCTTCCAATTGTGTGATGAGTGTGAAGAGAGATTTCAAAAGCTCAATACCTTGTAGACATTGGCACTTGTGTTGACTTTAACCAATTAAGGTGTGGACTTTACCATTTATTGTGATTCTTCTATAGTTGGGTTAAGTAGTGTTCTTATGTAAAAAAGGGAAGGTGATCATCTATGCTTCTAGATAGTGGATGAGACATGAGAAGAACTATCCTACTCGTGATTTAAGGTTCGAAACAATATTGTTTGTGCTTAAGCTATGGTAGCATTATCTATATGGAGTACATTCTGAGGCCTTCATGGATCATTGGAGTCTTTAGTACATATTCGGTCAGGGGGATTTGAACTTGAGGCATCATATATTACTCGAGTTTCTGAAGGAGAATGATATCACCGTCTTGTATTATCTAGGGAAGACTAGTGTGGTGGCCTTTGGTTAGAGAATGAAAACTTCTACTATCGGGAGACTTGCTTCTATCATTTTAAAGGAGAGACTGTTGGCTAACCATGTTCATATAATAGCCTGCAGTTTTATCCGGTTGTAGATTTATGAGGAGAATTGTAGCTTGATTGCTTTTATAGAGTGACATTCTTCCTCAGTTCAGTACATCCATGGTACTAGTTGGAAGATAAGAATTTGTGTTTCATTTGAGACAAATTGTTGTGACGGGAAGCCAAGGAGGTTTTCCTTGATTCTTATGGGTCTTGAGGATAGAAGGCAGGATTTGTATGCCAAATGGTGGGCGAGTTGATTAGAGTAATTCTTGAGGAGGCCCATTATTCACGATATTTCATTCATCTAGCAGTGACAAAGAAGTATCTGCTAGTGGTATGGCATGAAGATGGATATTGCAGACTTTGTGTCTAGATTCTTGACTTGCCAACAAGTCAAGTGTAATCACTAGCAGGACATGGGTGTATCTTAGAGGATGCCTATTCCTACTTGAAGTTGGGAGCAGAACATTATGGACTTTATTGCGGGTTTGCCTATGGTTGTTGATAGGCTGACCAAGTCCACCCATTTTATCTTGGTTTTACTGAAGTATACAGTGGAGAAATAAGCTCAACTTTATATCTATTAGATTGTTCAATTTCATGGGGTGCCTATTTATATTGTCTCAGATTGAGGAGAATTGTTTACTTCTCACTTTTAGAAGGCTTTGCCGCATTGTTTGGGTACTTTGTTAGATATGTGTACAACCTTCCACTCTTAGATAGATGGCCAGTCTAAGCGGATGATTTAGGTATTGTAGGATATTCTCTGAGCTTGTGTGATTAACTTTGGTGCTACAAGGGATCGATATTTTCCCTTAGCAGAGTTTACCTACACCAACAATTATCATTCCAGTATTCAGATGGCCCCATTTGAGGTGTTGTATGGTAGATAGTGTAGATCTCTGATTTGTTAAATCGATTTGGCAGAGATGGACTATTTATGTAACACCCCGTAATCTAGTAGACTAAAATAGGGCTAAGTGTATGCGGGTAACAAGCCATGGAAGAGGGTGAGAGCCTATGGTACCTAGGAAATTGTTGGAGGAAAACATTTCCTTCCCAACCCAACTTGGCGAGGGGCAGTGTGGTCATCAAAGTGACCTGGCGATCCGCCAAGTGCACCCACAGTCGTCTAGTAGAGTATCCCCATGACCCAAGGTGCTGGAAAATTAGGTGATTCAGGTCAGGGGTCCCCGTTCAGGTTGGCGCATTGCCAAAAGGGTCTCCTCCATATGTGTCATCGATTTCAAAGGAAGTTAGGATGATCACTTCCCATTGATAGAGTTTGCTTATAAAAATAGCTACCATTCTAGTAGTGGTATGGCCCCTTTTGAAAGTCTTTATGTTTGGAGATGTAGATCTCCTATAGGGTAGTTTGAAGTGGGTGAAGTTGCCTTGATAGGACCCGAATTAGTTCATGAGGCTATGGAGAAAGTCCGGCTTATTAGAGAAAGGTTGAGAACAGCCAAAAGCCGGTAAAAGTCTTATGTTGAGGTTAGTAAAAGAGACCTTGACTTTGAGGTTAGTGGTTAGGTCTATTTGAAAATCTCACCCATGAAAGGCGTGATGAGATTTGGGAAGAAAGGGAAACTGAGTTCCCGATACATAGGCCCGTATAAAAAATTCTGAGACGTGTTGGTAAGGTTGCTTATGAACTTTATTTTCCAAATGACATGGAAACAGTGCATCCGGCATTCCATGTCTATATGCTTAAATGCCGTGTCAGAGATCCCACATTAATAGCTCCCCTAGAAGGCTTAGGGGTTGATGAAAGTCTCTCTTAGAAGGAAGTTCTGGTTGAAATTCTAGACCAGCAAGTTAAGAAGTTGAGAAACAAGAAAGTTTCCTTTGTGAAGGTTTTATGGAGGAACCACATATTTGAGGGTGCCACATGGGAGGCTGAGGCTGTCACGACCTAAACCGTTGTGAGTGGCACCCACACTAACCCTCCTGTGGGAGAACCATTAATACTAATTAGCTAACCAAAGAACTACACAACTTAATCAAAACTAAGGCATTTAATGTTAAAGTAACAAGTTTAAATGCTAAAAAAGAAATAGGAAGTTCCCATAAACTCCCCGTTCAGGTATGTGTCATCGATTTCAAGAGAAGTTAGGATGATCACTTGCCATTGATAGAGTTTGCTTAAAAAAATAGCTACCATTCTAGTAGTGGTATGGCCCTTTTTGAAACTATTTATGTTTGGAGGTGTAGATCTCCTATAGGGTAGTTTGAACTGGGTGAAGTTGCCTTGATAGGGCCCGAATTAGTTCATGAGGCTATGGAGAAAGTCCGGCTTATTAGAGAAAGGTTGAGAACAACCAAAAGCCGGTAAAAGTCTTATGCCGAGGTTAGTAAAAGAGACCTTGACATTGAGGTTAGTGGTTGGGTCTATTTGAAAATCTCACCCATGAAAGGCGTGATGAGATTTGGGAAGAAAGAGAAACTTAGTCCCCGATACATAGGCCCGTATAAAAAATTCTGAGACGTGTTGGTAAGGTTGCTTATGAACTTTATTTTCCAAATGACTTGGAAACAGTGCATCCGGTGTTCCATGTCTGTATGCTTAAATACCATGTCAGAGATCCCACATCAATAGTTCCCCTAGAAGGCGTAGGGGTTGATGAAAGTCTCTCTTAGAAGGAAGTTCCGGTTGAAATCCTAGACCATCAAGTTAAGAATTTGAGAAACAAGAAAGTTTCCTATGTGAAAGTTTTATGGAGGAACCACTTAGTTGATGGTGCCACATGGGAGGCTGAGGCTGTCATGATCCAGACCGTTGTGAGTGGCACCCACACTAACCCTCCTGTGGGAGAACCATTAATACTAATTAGCTAACCAAAGAACTACACAACTTAATCAAAACTAAGGCATTTAATGTTACAGAAGCAAGTTTAAATGCTAAAAAAGAAATAGGAAGTTCCCATAAACTCCACACGAAAGTCTAACAAACAAACAACTACGAAATAATACCTAGAACGTGAAAGTCAATGTACCAGAACATCTAAAGTTCAACAAGCCTAAGAAAATGGGTGCAACCCCCAAACTAAACATAAGAAATCTAATGAACTAGTCTAAGACAGAAATGTGGACATAGACAGAAAAGAGAACTCTTGGCAGCCCGGAAGAACTGGCTCACCATTGAATTCTATGATGATCACAGATCCTCTAAATGAGGTCTGGAAATAACTACTCGAAATGCCCTGTACTCAAAAAAGAAAGAGAAAGTGTAGTATCAATACACAACCACAATTTACTGGTAGGATCACGCGGCTATCCCACTAAGTGCAACATACATAAGCCATTACAATATAATAATAACATGCATACACCGAACATATACAATATCAAATTCAATACCATTTACCAACAACGTACAAATTCACAATCCTCAAGATATACACTTTTGTCAAATTAATGGTCCTCTAACGGAACCCAACCCAAACTGTTAGTGTATCGGTACATGGTACCCGTTCCAAGTTAGCATTTCAGATCGTGACAGTCGTTCCAATGTTTATGCCAGTACGTGGAAACCGATCCTAGTTAGTATGTCGGAACACAACACTCGATTCATTCAACAAGCCACAATCACAATCACAAGTATATTCTCGTAACCATACCTTCAAGACATGATTCATGGCATGCAATCATTCTTCTATCCTCATTTACGATTAGTATGATCAATAATGCAACATTCACATACATACATGTATCATAATGACGCAAGAACAATCATATATCACACAACATGAAATCACAACCATCACCTACCTCAAACAAAGCTTCAATACCTTAAGAAACGTGATTCTTCCCTTTCTGGATTATTTTCGGTTGTTCTTGGTCTACAAACAATAAATATAATGATAGGATCAATAAAGAAGACTTAATTACTTGGAATATAATCAATTCTATCAACCCTAGATATAATCCATGAACCTAATATCCAAATTAAGGCTTTTCCCACCATCCAAACAGTTCCAAAACCCTCCTCCAACAATAATTACCCATGAAACTAAGTTCTACATATTGAAAAATGGATTCGAGGAGTGAAAAACTTACCTTTAGCCACAATAATTATGGAAAACTATCAAGAAAACACCTGGGACGAGTAATGGGTAAATTGGTATCCCATCGTTATAATAGATACCAATTTACCCATCACTCATCCCTGAGTTACTAACTTAGGAAAAAAAGGCTAAAGAGGGAATAGAGTAGTACCTGAATCGACAAAAAATTGGGGATACTTCTTTCGCATGTCCTTCTCGACACCCTAAGTAGCTTCCTCGACTGGACGATACTTTTTATTATACCTTAACGGATATAATCTATGTGGCCTTCAGCTTCTGGACATCACGATATAGAATTGCAATCAGTTCCTCCTCATACTGAAGGTCTTTGTGTAACACATTTGAGTCCCATTTTATGATGTAATTCTTGTCACCATGATATCTCTTCAACATGGACACATGAAATACCAGATGAACTCCAGATAGGTTAGGAGGTAAAGCCAATCTATAAGCCACTGGCCCTACAGATTCAAGAACGTCCATGGGATGAATGTATCACGGAATTAACTTGCCTTTCTTGCAAAATCTTATCACCGCTTTCATGGGTAATATCTTAAGAAGAACATTCTTACTAGTCTAAAATGTCATGCCTCTTACCTTATGGTTTGCATACTTTTTCTATCTACTCTGGGCAGCTAAAAGCGTAGCTTGGATGCTGCTTACCTTTTCTAAAGCATCATTCACTAAATCAACCCCCAAAGGTTTCACATATCTAGCCTCAAACCATCCTATGGGTGATCTACACCCCTCCCATAAAGTGCCTCAAATGGTGCCATATCTATGTTGGAGTGATAACTATAATTATAGGATAACTCAGACAAAGGTAAGAACTTATCCCAATGCCGTCCAAAATCAATCACACATGCCCTCAACATGTTTTCTAACATTTGAATAGTCCTCTCTGACAGTTTTTTGTTTGTGGATGGAAATTTGTACCAAAAGTGAGTTGTGTACCCAATTTAGCATGTAACTTCCTTCAAAACTTGGAGGTAAACTGTGTACCATGGTCTGAGATGATAGAGAGGGGCACCCCATGCAACCTCACTATCTCTTTCACATACACCTTAGCCAATTGTTCAGCATTATAATATATTCTTACCGGAATAGAATTGGCTGACTAAGTCAATTTGTCAACCATTACCCAAATAGAATTAAACTTCCCCAAAGTCTTAGGAAGACCAACCACAAAATCCATGGCTTTCCTTTCTCTGAAGCATACCTGTTGGCCTTTGATGGTCATACATTACTTGATGGCAATTTGAACACTTAGCCACCAACTCCGCTATGTCTTTCTGCATGCGAGGACACCAATAAATGCGCTTCAAATCTCAGTACATCTTGGTCACACCCAGTTGAATGGAATATCGCAAACCATGGGATTTTGTCAACAATTTCTGAATCAAATCATCAACTTGAGGAACACCAATCCATCCTTTAAAATTGAGCACCCTTACGCATCAAGAGTGGTCTCTTGTGCCTTACCAATCACAGTTCTCTTCTTAGGGTTATTTAATTTTTCATCCTCAAAACTACTTCGAACTTGATCTCCTCAATGAACGTGGTCCTAACCTCAATGCTAGCTAACACCCCACATTTTTCTGAGATGCCTTACTGCATGAATTTAGACTCTAAGGTCTGGATTTCCTTAGCCAAAGGTTGCTTGGATACACTCAAGCAAGCTTGACTACCCATACTCACCCCTTTTCGAGTCAAAGCTTCTACATCTACTTTAGCCTTACGCGGATGTTATTGAATGGTGACATCATAATCCTTAAGTAGCTCGATCCACCTTCTCTCTCTCAAATTAATATCCTTTTGAGTGAACACATGTTTCAAACTACGATGATTAGTAAACACTTCACGCTTGACACCATAGAGGTAATTCCGCCAAATCTTAAGAGAAAATACTACTGCTTCCAACTTTAAATTGTGTCTTATTTAATTCCTCTCATGCACATTCAATTGTCGTGAAGCATAAGCTATAACGTCTCGGTACCATTTCATAGGATAGTACTAGACTCATTTCGGTACATCGAGATCAATGAACCTAGGATTTTATACCAACTTTGTCACGACCTAGACCGTCGGAAGTGGCACCCACATTTGCCCTCCGGTGGGAGAACCATTTATACTAATTAGCTAACCAAAGAACTACACAACTTAATTAAAATGGAGGCATTTAAAGTTATGGAAGTAGGTTTAAATGCTAAGGAATGAAATAGGGAGTTCCCATAAACTCCAAACAAAAGTCTAAGAACCAAACAAATGCAGAATAGTACCTAGAACCTATAAGTCAATGAACAAAAACCTCTAAAGTTCAACGAGTCTAAGAAAATGGGTGCAACCTTCAAACTAAACATAAGAAATCTAAAGAACTAGTATAAGTACGAAATGTGGACCTAAACAGAAAAGAGAACTCTTGGCAGCCTAGAAGAACAGGGTCACCCTTGAATTCGATGAAGATCATTGAAAGTAGATCGGTTCATCTTTCAAGCTGATTTTGTGATTTTAGATTGTGAGATCAATGCTGAAATTCCCACTATCTTGGGAAGACCATTCTGAGCAACCGGGAGGACATTGGTGGATGTCGAAAGCGGGAAATTGAATTTTCGAGTGAACAATGATGAGGTAACCTTCAATATTTTCAAATCCATAAGACAACCAAGCGATATCCATATGGTGTGAACTAAGGATGTTATAGATGAAGCGGTGGAATGTGTAAGCCATTTGATGCGAAATAAGGAACCACTTGAATCTGTGCTTGGGAATTATGATAAATTCGAAGTTCAGGGCTATAAAGAAGTGGTAGCTACTTTATCGGGATTAGGAGTGTATTCAAGGAATCCAATCAAGTTGAATATCGACCTGAAAAACAGAGAAAGCCCTTCTGCAAAGCCATCAACTGAGGAGAAGCCAAGTATGGAGTTAAATGCACTACCATATCATGTCAAATATATCTTTTTGGGAGCCAATAATACTTTACCGGTGATTATCGCAGTTGACTTGCTCGCAAGGCAGCTGAACTTGCTCATTGAAGTACTGCAGAAGCATACAAAAGCTATATGATGGACCATAGTTGATATAGTGGGCATTCATCCTTGTGTTTGTATGCAAAAGATTCAGCTTGATAATGAATGTACGTCTAGTGTGGAACATCAACGGAGATTGAACCCACCAATAGAAGAGGTAGTGAAAAAGGAGATTATAGAGTGGTTAGACGTGGGAGTGATCTACCAGATTACAAATGATAAATAGGTAAGTCAGGTACAATGCATACCAAAAAGGGAAGTATCACTATAGTCCCAAATGCAAAGGGGGAACTCATGTCGACTAGACCTGGGTGTAGAGTATGCATGGATTATCGAAATCTTAACTCATGGACCGAAAATGACCACTTCCCAATGCCTTTTATGGACCAGATGCTTGACCGATTATCGGAAAGGGGGTGGTATTATTTTTTCGATGGGTACTGCAGTTACAATCAAAACTCTATTGCACCGGAAGACCAAGGGAAAACCACTTTTACTTGAACTTATGGAACATTGGCATTCAAAAGGATGCCATTCGGGCTATGTAATGCCCCAATAACTTTTCAATGTTTCATGCTGTCTATTTTTGTGGATATGGTCGAAGAATCTATGGAGGTATTCATATATGACTTCTCAGTCGTAGGGGATACATTTGAAGAATGATTGACACACTTAGACCAGGTGCTCCAAAGATGCGTGGAAACGAATCTGGTTCTGAATTGGGAGAAATGTCACTTTCTAGTGAAAGAAGGTATCTTTCTTGGGAACACGGTGTCGTAAAAGGGGTTGGAAGTTGACAAGGCAAGAATTGAGGTCATTGAGAAATTACCCCCACCAATTTTGAGGAAGAGTGTTCGCATCTTCTTGGGGCATGCAGCGTTCTACCGAATGTTCATCAAAGACTTCTCAAAGATTGCACACCCATTATGCAAACTCTTAGAGAAGAAAGTGGAATTCTATTTTGATGATGCTTGTATGGCTGCATTTCAGTGTTTAAAAGAGAAACTAGTATCCACCCCGATTATCATCAACCCTAATTTGTCTGAATCTTTTAAAGTAACGTGTGATGCTAGCGGTATGGCCTTGGGGGGCATGTTGGGGTAAAAGCGCAACAAACTGTTTCACCCAATTTATTACGCAAGTAAGACACTAAATAGTGCCCAACAAAATTATACGGTCACTGAACAACAGTTGCTTGCTGTAGTCTATGCATTTGAAAAGTTCCGGGCATATTTTCTAGGCACCAAAGTAATAGTGCATACTGATCATGCTGAACTCCGTTACTTTATGGCAAAGAAAGATGCAAAACCACGATTAATAAGGTGGGTGCTACTATTACAAGAATTTGATTTTAAGGTAAAGGATTGAAAAGGATGCGAAAATCAAGTGGTTGACCACTTATCAAGGTTGGAAGTAAGGGCAAATGCTGAGCATGAGGTCGACATACTTCTTCCCCGATGAACAGGTGTTTGCAATATCTCTCAAACATATGCCATGGTATGCAGATTTTTCAAATTACATTGTGTGTGGGCTGATGC
Source organism: Solanum microdontum (assembly GCA_036250385.1). Classification (NCBI taxonomy): domain Eukaryota; kingdom Viridiplantae; phylum Streptophyta; class Magnoliopsida; order Solanales; family Solanaceae; genus Solanum; species Solanum microdontum. Next base: position 102,653 of record JAJONQ010010598.1, read on the forward strand.
CGGATGAGTTGACCTTTTACCAATAGAAGAAGTTCATGTTCAATGTTAAAAAGTACTTTTGGGATGAACCATACTTGTTCAGAGAGTGTACTGACCATGTCATTAGAAGATATGTTTCGGAAGAAGAACCGGTAGAAATTCTCCATGCTTGTCACACATCTCCAGTGGGAGGGACCATAGTGGTATTCGCACATCCTCTAAAGTTCTCCAGAGTGGATATTACTGGCCGTCCCTCTATAAGGATGCACATGAGTTTGCGAAGAAATGCTCTCAATGTCAGCAGCAAGGCGGAATGTCTAGAAGACACTACTTACCTCTCACTCCTATTTTAGAGGTCCAGCTATTCGATGTATGGGGGATCGATTTCATGGTCCCATTTTTGAGCTCATTTGGAAATAAATGTATCTTGGTGGCTTTATATTATGTTTCCAAATGGGTGGAAGCTATTGCACTTCCAAACAATGAAGGAAAAAGTGTTGTCCAATTTTTGAAACGTTACATCTTTGCAGGATTTGGCACTCCTAGGGCAATTATTAGTGATGGGGGATCCCACTTTTTCAATAAATGGTTCTCAATGGGACTGAGAAAATATGGGGTGATGCACAAGATAGCCACTCCATATCATCCCCAAACAAGTGGCCAAGTCGAGGTATCAAATCGGGAGATCAAATACATCCTAGCAAAGACAATGAATGCCAATAGAACTGACTGGTCTAGGAAGCTCGATGAAGCACTTTGGGCATATCAGACTGCTCACAAAATACCTATTGGTATGCCCTCATATCAGTTGGTTTTTGGTAAATCTTGTCATTTGCCCGTAGAGTTGGAACACAAAGCATTGTGGGAATTGAAAGCTTTAAATTTGGACTAGTCAAAAACTTCAAAGGGAAGGGTAGAACAGTTGAACAAATTGGATAAATTTAGACTCAAATCTTATGAAAGTTCAGCCATTTACAAAGAGAAGATGAAGAAATGGCATGATGCTCAAATCCTCAAGAGGGACTTCAAGGTGGGAGATTAGGTGTTGCTATACAACTCTGGACATAAACTTTTTCCCGAAAAACTCAAATCCAAATGGTTTAGACCTTTTAGAGTAACGCGTGTTCACCAATGGTGCCATAGAAGATGAAGACCAAGAAGGACCCCCATTTAAAGTGAACAGTCAACGTTTGAAATTGTATTTTGGGGAATGTCAAGAGATTTCTTTGGTTGAAGTGGTGTATCTGGAGGATGCTTGAAGGCACTTCCACGTAGTGCCACGACGTTAACTAAGGAGTTGTTTGAGAGGAAACTCAAAACCCTTTAGTGTTTTATGTTACTTTTATAAAATAATGGTGTGTTGATTATGCAGATGGAAGTGTGGAAAATGCTCGAAAAGTATAGATTGGCGGGAAACAGGTCCAATCAGTGAATCGTCGAATGGTTCAGTGACCCCGAACTACACCGTTGTTTAAATCAAGAACAATTTATATTGGAGTATGTAAAACTCGGTGAGCGCATGAATTCTTGGTAAATCGGAAATCCCGACGGAAACCATCGTTTGGAATCCCACAATACTTGTAGGTCTTGTAAACTTCGGCGAGGTAAATGACGACTTGGTTATACGCCAAATAGATCGGCGATCAGCACTAATGTCACCGAATGGGCGATAATTGGACGGTTTTGCAAGCCAAAGGTTTAAAAGTTTTAAACTCATGGTTCCAGGTAAGCTTATCACACAAGACATCGACACTTAAGTCTAACAAGACTCCACACTTTTGCTAGTATCGGAGGTCATCACAAGAGAATCGATTTGATAAAAGGCTAATCACAACGAGATGCAAAAAGTTCACATATTGTCTATTCAACTTCGTTTGGCCTCATCGTAGCCACGCATTCATGTTCGTTCGATTGGAAGCATTATTCAAGTCATCGGTATTGATCGGGATGGAGACTAAAAATTTGCAAAAGAACATCCACATTCATCTCAAGAGGTGGCAAAAATTTTCAGACGGGTCAAAATCATTTTGCAATTTAAAATAAAAGGAGCCACAAGCTCAAACATCCACAAAAAAGCAGTATTAACACAATTTTAAACACAACAGCCCAAAATACATCAATAAAACATGAACAATAGTAGCATACAAAAGATGGGCCTCACCCCACCACAAATAAAAACAATTTGTCCTCAAATGTAAATAACAAAGAATACGAAAGGTAAAATGAAGAAAGACATATAGGGAGGTAAAGATGGAATCCTAGCTAAGCAGTTACTCCATTTGTCTGGGCATCACTGCCCGGAGTGTTGTCATTCTGCTTCTAGTTCCCTTTTTCTTTTCGCTCTCCTTCAGCTTCTGCAGCGATATTAGCTTCGATCATATTGCCCAACTCGTGAGCTGCCACAAAGGCGTGTATCATATTGCTAAACCCTCGAGCCCACGAAGGAACATTAGGGTCGATGGGAATCCTCCTACTCGAACTAGTTGTCATATTTTTCCTCCTTGCAGTTCTTCTGAACTCTTGTGCTCTTATGTGTCTGGGTGGCATGTTTCTTCCTGCAACTTTTGGTCTGGCCATGTCTACAAAGTCTTGAGATAATGTTAGAACATATTTGGCAACCAAAACAAAGACATTCAGCTGCAGAAAGACTAGATAGTCCATTCGGCATGCCGCTGGATATATTCGGTGAGCCACAGACAATCCGTCGAAGGTCACGATGCAGATTTAGTTAGGGGTGCAGACAAAGGGCGAATAAAAAGACTTTCGGCGAGTCGCCGAGTGCTCTTGGTGACCTCAAATATCTCACAGAAAGATACAGATGACACAATAAATAAAGAATGATAATAAGGGTGAGATAAGGTAATTAGGTGATCCACGGAATAGTTCGGCGAGCTCATCACAACTCGTCAAATGACCCAACGAGCGTACTTTTGACCCAACTTGTCAAAATCAGCCACGCAACCCCCGAGAATGAAATTTACGCACAAAAAGCATAAATTCGACCAGGACCCATAACATATGAACACCACTCATCACACATTAACTCCACTCGATGCATTGGAGAACAAGATTTCACAGTTTAGGCAATAAAAGCTGGGCTATCGAAGAAAAATTGACACATAAATAACTAAGCCCAATAGGGGAGGTTCAACAGATTTTGACAAGATTACAATACTTGAAAATTAGTACAATTTTGACAAGATAGTTTTAGGGTTCGGGGCACTAACCTTTTGTGCTGATTAAATGGATATTCAGATGCTAGGAGCACTTTAATCCGACTCCAAGCACAAATCAATCAACCAAAATAGTGCCAAAATGCAAGTAATATAAAACTAGAGAGCAGGTGTGAGTTTGGGAAGGTGAAAAAGTGAGGGAAGGAAATGAAGTTGAATTTTTTTTAAAACCTTTGGCTGAAAGACAGTCTTGTTTTCATCAATTCGGTTATATTAGTTCCAATCGCCAACCCTCTCAGTGATTCACAAAGTGAGCACTTTATTCACCGAGGTTTACAGGACCTTTAGTCAGCGTGAGCTCCAAACGACGGTCTTCCTCGCAATCGCCGATATTATTGGCGGCTCGCCAGTAGCTTCTTGATCCCGTCGAGTTTTACAAACCACAACATGAATTGGTTTTGGGCTTACCGGCGGTCTAGGTCAGAGTCGCCAAACCAATCAGTGACTCACAGATTGAGCCTTTAGTTTGCCAATCTGTGCTTCTTGTTCAATCTTCACACTTCCACCTACGCAATCAACACACCACTATTCTTATAAAATATTTAAAGCAATAAATGGGTTTTAGGTTGCCTCCCAAATAGCGCCTTAGTTAACGTCATAGCACGATGCAACTTAACAACTATTCTTCATCCTCAAAGACAGCCATAATGTAGTTAGGTGAGTCCTCAGTGAACGGTGGATAGCGACCTATCATCAAATGGGTGATCTGAGCATCCTGCAGCTAAATAGTCATGTAGTTTGAGGTAGACGTTTCATTCAGAATTTCAATGATGTTTTTCATCTCATTCAACTTCTTGTCCTGTTCTTCAAGTTTTTGTTGAATGAGTGAAAGAGCATCGTCTGTTCGCACATCCTTATGCTTCTTCCCGTGTGTACCTTCTCGAAGGAAGAAGTTCTTTTCCTTTTCCATGGCTTGTGCTTCCAACCCCATGAGTCGTTTGAACAAAACGTCTAATTGATCCACTAGTGCATCCCACTCGTGTTTCTTATGGGCCTCCTTGTTCATTTCAACCATATCATAAACGAGTGTTGCGACAACTTCGAAAGGCTGGTAGAGCATACCACCCTAAAAAACTTGATCGGCTACGCTCATGTTTTCGGGTCCAAGACCCCGATAAAAGCACTCCTAAAGCATCTTGTTTGACATTCCATGAGATGGGCAGGGTTGTAGCACTCATTGAAACTTTAGCCACATTTATTGAATTGTCTCATTCCCTGCTTGTTTGAATTTCAGGAGGTTGTCCCTGAGGTTCAATAGTTTCAAGATGGGATGGTCCGTGTGCTACCCATAATGATCATCCATTCTTATTTTTCTTCTTTGATCATCCAAACAAGCAAAACAAAACTACAATTTAGATTAGTAAAGGTAAAACTAAGAAGAACAAGAATTCTACTAATCTAAGAATTCTCAAGTTACACCATTCCCCAGTAGCGGAGCCATTTTTATGTTTGAGTAATCAAGACACAAGTGTCTATGATCGTACGATAGTTTAGTAACCCAACCAAGGGTTGGGATTTTTCCCAAGAGAGTGGTTTTGAGAATTAATAGAAAAATAAAATCTAGTTCTATCTAGTCATAGCTAAAGACATTAACGATTAAAAACATTGTAAACAAAAAAGGGGGACACAAAAGTGTCAATTCACAACAAGGTTTTGTCACTTGTTAGTAAAAACAACAAAATAAATAAGGGTTTCTAATTAATGAGAGGGGATCCTTGGAAAGGGACGGGAATACGAGTTAAGCTAGATTATTGGGTACATGCTTTCGATAGAAGATTCATAGAATAACTGTGACTAGGCTAGACTTTAAGAGGGATAAATTCTCTCTCGAGCAATATACCCCGTTTCAAATGTGTTCCTCTCAAACACCCACTTGCCACATGAAGACCAGCCTACGCCTTAACCCACTCACTCTCTTGAACCGAGTGTGTGGACATGGGAATAGGGTTCACTCTCTTGAGCTGAACCTCATGTTGACCCACTCACACTGGCCATCAATCTAGTAGTCTTAGTTTTACGTCCTCTCACTCGAGCAAGCCGAAAACACCTAAATTAACTTGTATATGCAACTACAAATTCATTAAATTCATCCACAACCACTAAACGAAATCACATTTAAACTACTAATAGACTATCATCAAGAAAGATTGAACAATTATCTTAACCCATATTCACTTAATCACACTCGAATAATTGGGGTTTTTAGCCACACATATATAAGAGATAGAAATTTATACCAAATTGAGCTTACATTCAACTGTGTATGAAGAGTTAAGTCTTGATACAGGCCAAAATTGAAAAATCCAAGAGACCCAAATCCAAATCTTGAAGATGAAACCCTTTGGAACTTCAAGTCTTGAAAAACCTCTCAAACATAGAGAGAATATCTCAAAAAGTACTATTCTATATGAAAATTATAATAATTGTTCGACTGTTAAAACTACAACTCTAACTAGTATTTATAGCTTTCACATATTTGTGTTGTAGTGTATCATTCGGCATCGTTACTCGAAATCGCCGATCAACTCAGTGATTTGCCCTTGGTGTAGTTCATCGCCGTCTTGCACCAGCCTTCAGCATCGTCGTGCTCTGGGTCATTGGGAGAGATGGTACTATTTCACAGAACTTCTCGATAATGTGCCGACTGCTCCCTTTTTCCGCTAACTTGATCCTTTCCTTCAGGGCTCAGCTAACTGGAACAAAAGGTGAAGTAAGACCAATCAGCAAGTCACCAACTGGAGTTGGCGATCCTCAGCCCTTTATTTCATCATTCTTTTCAGCCTCTTCATTCCTTTTTGCGACGTAGTGTTCATGCTTTTCTTCAAACATCAAATATCTAAAACTTAAGGGTTTTAATCAGATATTAAGGTAAAATAAGAATTTGAGGACACTATTTCTATAAAAAAATAGTCCTAAATGAGTCCAATTTGTGGACTCATCTGGCCCCATAATTCAAAGTCCAAAATCCAATCTTTGACCCCAAATGATGACTAACCAGAATGGTCTGTGGTCTGACCAACGGGCCATCGATTTGTCAATCGACGGGTGTCAACAATTATTTTCTTAAGGACATTTGGGTATTTTCCTAATTATTTTAGCCTAATACTATGTCATTTTACCCTTCACCTAAAGCCCTATATAAGTGTTTTTACCCCCCAAATATCCCCAATTGAAATCATTCTTGAAAATTTCTAAAAGAAAAACAATTCTTCCTCTCCAAAATATTTCTCTCTCTAGAAATCTTGAAGTAGAAGGAGCCAATCTAGGGTTTCAAGTCGAGTCTCCAATTCCTCCATTGAAGGCAAACTTTTGGCATTGTGGTATGATAGTCATCATCCACGGAGGTCTTTACTCCATAGAGTTCCTAAATTCTCAAATTTACGAAGTTAGAAATCCCCAATTGATTTAGGGTTTCCTTCCATGTGATGGGTTCTTTTCACTATTGATTTATTTCATTGTTTAATGTACTATTATGCATGAATTGAGTTATTTTCCATAATTTTAAGATGAATCCCCATGAACCCATGCATACCCCATGTTTTCCAAGCCATGATAATATGATGTATATTTGAATTATGAAGGATGAGTTTATGAAATTATGCATGTTCTTATGAAATTGATGTTAATGTTTTAAGGATGCTTTGAGAGTAAAGTATCAATGTTGTTGTGTTGTGAAAGAATTATAAATATACATATGAAAGCATGAATGCGAAAGGTTTTCTCACATAAAAGATTCTTAGGGTTGAAAGGTTTTCTCAACTAAACTTTAACTCAAAATTTAAGGAGCTATTGTAATGAAACTTAGCTTGGTCTGGTCGCTTAAACGTACCTTTCCATGGATGATATATGACTTAGTTTGGATTGGCAATATGACGTGCCCTTCCTTGCATAATGAAGACAAGTATGTAATAATGACTATTCAATGGGATTTACTCTTAGCACCGAGAGGATATTGAGATGGAAGCTCTCCCGTTAGTAGAGGTTAGGTTTCTAGTAGAAATCTCCTTATCCGTTAACTATGTGCTACCATAGGATATTGTTTTACATAGACGTTAGCTAGTGGATCCACCTAAGCTAGAAGTTCATGGTCTTAACTTGGCAAGTAGGGCACCCATTTTCAGTGTGGGGTAGACAGCGGATTCCATATTCATAGCTCACATAGTATATATGTATTTTAAAGGTAAATTTCCCACAATAATGAACTATGGCTACTTTAAGAAGTATCTCACGAATGTTTTAAAGATACTAGCTTGCATTGGACATGATTTTATAACTTATGTGTTCTAACTTTTACTTTCATATTTTCGTTTTGTCATTTTGTGTCATGAAAATTTCCATATTCAAGCATCTTTTCAAAATCCTTGCGCATTGCTATCATACTTGCTACATGTTTGTACTAATGCATACTCTTGCCTACATTTCCCAAAATGTGGGGTCCAACTTTAAGGATTCGCACTTCCAAGGCTAGGGATCTCATTCAAAAGCTTGAAAATTAGTGAGTCTTCATGTTCTGAGGACCAAGCTTGGTTTCCCTTTGGTCTTTACTTTCAATTTTGAACTTTATATATGGGCTACGTCTCGACCATTTCTTATGTACTAGATGGCCTTGAGATGATGTTCATACTTCCCTTTCACTTTCTAAACTCTTATATGTTAAAACTATCTTTTTAATCTCTTATATGCTATTATCTTATATGATAAATGCTAAGTGTCTTGTATGGGACCTCTCGGGGTCTGATACGCCATGCTACACCTAGGGGCTACCTTGGGTAGTGAAAAACATGGTAATCAAAGCACAAGGCTTAGAAAGGTCATAGGAAGTTTCATAAGCCACATAAAAAAGAGTCTTGTTCGTGTGAAGTGGGCAACATTTAGGAATCATATATTATAAGATGATTAGGAAACCCTACTTCTTTTATTACTCTAACGTCGTGCGATGTAGTTTTTTTATAATGTCTCTCTCTTAATCCTTATTCGATGCTCTAGATGATATGGCCACTCCAAAGGCATATCCTAGGAGTGATACGGGAGAGAATATGAACCAAGAGGCTCCTCCTCAAGCTTCTCAAGTTCCGATCGATCCTTTTGCCGAGCAAGTGACTAATGCAGAGTTCAGAGATGTTTTTCAAGTGTTGGTTCAAGTCATGACGGGCCAAGCCAATAGGGAGGTTGCGGTCCTTATAAACGCAAATATGGGTACGGCGACTTCTAGAGTGAGGGACTTCACTAGAATGAATCCCCTTGAGTTTTATGGTTCTATGGTCAAGGAAGACCCTCAAAAATTCATTGATGAGGTGTACAAGGTGTTGATGATCATGGGAGTGATGCCAGTGGAAAAGGCAGAGTTGACCGCTTATCAACTTAAGGGTATTGCTCAAATACGGTTCAACCAATGAAAAGAAGGGAGAGCAAAAGATGTTGGTCCTCTCGATTGGAAAAAGTTCAAAGTTTCTTTCCTTAATAGGTTCTTTCCCCTTGAGATGAGGGAGGCAAAGGTGCTTGAATTCATCAACCTTCGTCAATAAAATTTGAGTGTGAATAAAAATGCTTTGACGTTCACACAATTTTCTCGATATGCTCCCACTATGGTTGTCAATCCTACAACAAGAATGTGTAAGTTTGTTTTGGGGCTGTCTGAGATGGTGGTTAAGGAATGTTGTACTGCTATGCTTATCACTAATATGGACATTTCTTGTCTCATGCTTCATGCTGAACAAATAGAGGAGGAGATACTTAAGGAAAGGTCTAGGGAGACAAAGAGGGCTAATATCACTAATAGTAACTTCTTGCACTAATGATCTAGTGGACATGGTCGTTCTAAGTTTCGACAAAGACTTTCCAGTCAAGGTTCCTCCAATGCTCATCCTAAGTTCATGAAAGATAGGGTTCCTAACCCTGAGACGTAAGGAGTAAATGGTGGTTGATCTTGATGATCCATTAATCCAACTAGTAGCGGTTTATAAATGGGTCAATTTTTTTTATTTCCATCGGAGATTAGGCTTATGCCTACTTGTGCTAGGGGTGGAAACAAGCACGATGATAATATCTTAGCGGAACGGTCGGTTGTGGTAAAAGTGGTCATAAAATAAGGGATCATCCAATGCTGATGGCTAAGGGAAGAGAATGTAATCAACCTCCTCCTAATGGTTTGGGTTCAAGTGCGCTAAAGTGAAACAAATTCGATGCACTTTAGACAAGTCATGAGAAAGAGGGTTCCCCGGATGTAGTTACCAGTATGTTGAAAGTCTTCAAACTTGATGTTTATGCTTTACTTGACCCCAGTGCTACCTTGTCTTTTCTGATACCATATGTTGATATGAGGTTTGATATTCTTCAGTATGTGTTGTTAGATCCTTTTTCTGTCTCTATTCATGTTGGTGATTATGTTGTGGTTAAGAGGGAGTATAGAAAGTGTGTCGCCTCCTTGTCCCATAGAGTCACTATTATTGATCTTCTAGAGCTTGACATGGATTATGATGTTATCCTTGGTTTGGTTTGGATTGGTTGCATTCATGTTGTTCTTTTGTTGATTGTAGAACCTGTGTAGTCAAGTTTCAGTTTCCAAATGAACTCATCCTAGAGAGGAAATTGGGAAATTATATGCCGAAGGGACAATTTGTCTCTTATCTTAAAGGTAAGGAGATGATTTCTAAGGGTTGCATTTACCATCTAGTTAGGATGTGAAATATAGATTCCGAGACTCCTACTCTTGAGTCAGATCTCATTGTAAATGAATTTCTAAAAGTGTTTCGTGATTATTTACTCGGTGTTCCTCCCAAAAGGAAATTAGACTTTGATAGTGACCTTCTCCTAGATACGCAACTTATCTCTATTCCTCCTTATCGTATGGCTTCGGCAGAACTTAAGGAATTAAAGGAACAATTGAAAGATTTGTTAGATAAGGGTTTCATCCGACCAAGCATATCCCATAGGGTGCTCCAGTTTTGTTTGTTAGAAAGAAAAATGGTTTGCTCTGTATGTCTATCGACTATCGTCACTTGAACAAGGTCACCATTAAGAATAAGTTTCCTCTTCCTAGGATAGATGATTTTTTCGACCAACTTCAAAGAGCAAGTTACTTCTCTAATATTGAGCTCTGGTTAGGTTATCACCAATTGAGGGTTAAGGAAGATGATATTCCGAAGACGTCTTTTCAAACTCCGTATGGTCATTATGAGTTTTTTGTAATGTCGTTTGATTTGACTAATGCTCCGGCAGCATTTATGGATTTTATGAATTGGGTGTTTAGACAATACCTAGACATGTTTGTGATTGTGTTCATTAATTATATATTAGTCTATTCAAGGAGTGAGGACGAGCATATCGCCCATTTGAGGATTGTGTTGCAAGTCCTCAAGGACCAACAACTCTTCGCAAAGTTTAGAAAATGTGAGTTTTGGATAAGATCTGTCTCTTTTGTTGGACATATCATTTTTTGTAAGGGTATTGAGGTATATCCTCAGAAGACTAATGCGGTTAAGAGTTGGCCTAGACCTTTATCCCCTTCGGATATTAGAAGAGTCTTGAGTTTATCCGGTAACTATAGAAGGTTTGTTGAAGGGTTCTCTTAGATTGCTTCTCCATTGACAGTACTGACTCAAAAGAAAGTTAAGTTCATATGGTCTGAAGCGTGTGAAAAGAGTTTTTAAGAATTAACAAATAGACTTACTTCCACTCCGGTGTTGACTTTACAGAAAGGGAATGATTGTTTTGTTGTTTATTGTGATGCCTCAAGAAATGGTACTATGTGTATTTATGCAAAATGGGAAATTCAGTGCCTATGCTTCAAGGCAACTTAAAACTCATGAGAAGAATTATCCTACCCATGATCTTGAACTAGCAGCAGTTGTGTTCACTCTTATGATTTGGAGGCACTACTTGTACGGTGTTTCTAAATGTCTCTACCGACCACAAGAGTTTAAAATATGCATTTAACATGAAAGATCTTAATCTTCACCAAAAAAGGTGTCTTGAATTATTGAGAGACTACACCAAAAACTGTTCTCTATCACTTTGTTAAAGCAAATGTGGTGGCGGATGCTTTTAGTCGGTTATTGATGTGTAGCGTTGTTCACGTTAAAGATAATAAAAAGGATTTAGTTCAAGATGCTCATAGAATGGCCTGATTAGGTGTTCAGCTAGTTGAATCTACCAATGGTGGTGGTATGGTTCACAATGGTTCAGAATTATCTTTTGTCACTGCTGTGAAAGTTAAGCAAGGTGTTGATCCGACTTTAGTTGAATTGAAGGAAGGGGTGCTTAAAAAGTCTATAGAGGCTTTCTCCCAAGGGGGAGATGGGGTACTTAGATATCAAGCTCATTTATAGGTTCTTAATGTAGATGACTTGAGGTAGAAAATCTTGTCAAAAGCCCATAGTTCTCGGTATTCCATTCACCCTGGAAATATCAAGATGCACTGTGACTTGTAGTAGATCTAATGGTGCAATAAGATGAAGAAGAATATTTTTGAATTGGTGGCTAAGTGTCCTAATTTTCAAAGAGTAAAATTTGAGCATCAAAAGCCGAGAGGTTTATCCCAAGACATTAGTATTCCTACTTAGAAGTGGGAAAAATTTAATATGGACTTCATTGTTGGTTTTCCATGCACCCGGCGACAACATGACTTGATTTGGGTTATTATAGATCGGATGACGAAATCATCTCACTTCATCCCCGTCAAAGTCTCTTTGTAACACCCCAGAAACTAGTAGGCTACACTAGAGTTTGACGTGAGGGTTAGAGTCATAAATATAACTCCTCGTACTTAAATTAAGGGTTTCAGGATAGAACGTCAAGGTACGAACGCCCAAGGATCAATCGTGGGTCCTTGAGGAGTAACCTAGAACTGCCCAAAAGTAGTGCAACCCATGAGGCCATTCACTCCCTGTGGATGGAACCATGCCCGTAGGTGAGCAGCGTGGGTGAGCCTATCCCTGCACTCTTCCTAAAGCACTATTCATGTGCAGGACCTACGCCTCGTGGATGGGGGCATAGGTGCCATTCCTACCTTGCAAACTTACAATCCCCAACCCACGTTTGACTAGCACGCCCCGTGGGTCCACCCACAGCACATGGGCGTGGTCTCATGGGTGAGGCAGTGAACTTGTTTTAAACGCTTATGTAGACGCTTTATGGAACTTTTTGGAATTAATTAAGGATTAAGTGGTGTTGTTTTAACCTCATTTAGACCACCTATTTAAATACTTTAGACCCTTAATTAAGTCATTCCAAATCATTACTTCAAGAACCACAAAAGAAACCCAATTCCCTCTAAAAAATCCTCTCTTTAGAAAGAAGAAGAGGGTCAAGCTAGGTCAAGACACCATTGTTTCAAGCTTGGTAGGATTTGTAATCAAGGTATGATGGCTTATTTATTGATGGATCCTTTTCATCCATGAAGCCCCCACTAATTGTGAAGATGAATCCTCAATTCTAGTTAGGGTTCCTTCCTATATGGTGTGTATTGTTGTATGTAGATCCAATTGAGTGGATAATGGTTGTTTATGATTGGTTATGATGTAATTACATGTTTTCAGTATTATTATACATGTATTCTTGATTATTCTAATATTCTAGGGTTAAATTGATATAGTTTGGTTTTATGCCATGAAAAGGGAAATTGAGGGCTTAGATGTGACCTTCTATGATTGATGAATTATTTTATGAATTACTTGAGATTATAGTACCTAGTTATGAATTGCTGAAAAGTAAAGCTTGTAGACATGAATTGATTAGATTAGGGCCTATATGATGAATCATTATTAGTAATGTTGAGATTGGGTTCATATGATGATATATGATTGGAATTCCTTAAGAATGAAGCATGTGGTTAGATTGTCTTGAGAATTAGGCATGTATTATGGCCATGTGAAGTATTTCTTTAGAGTAAGGCTTGTAGTATGAATGTGAGTTCTAGGACCTTGAGGGTAAAAACTAAATATGAATGAACTAGGAATGTTAAGGCTTTGAGAGTGAAGCTATTATGTATGTTGATTTGTATATGCTATTATTGTGGAGGGACTTTACCCACCTGACCTATATTATAAGTATATGAGATTATGCATGTAGTGATTTGATAACTTGAATTGTGATTATATCAATGTCTAATGTAGTCATTCTAGATGTTTTCATCAATATGATCTTTGATCCTTCAAAACGGCAAGATATGATATTATGCATGTTTTATGAAGTTTAGTATAATTTTTTAAGGACACTATTAGATTTAAGTGAATATTCTCATGATCTAGTTGTGGTGTTTTTGAAGGGCTATTCTAGTGTAAACACGTATGTATGATTATGATATGATGTGAAAGGTTTTGTCACAATATGATGTGTCACGACCAGAGCCTACACCCCGGACGTGACACGGCGTATAATACTCCGAAAAGTCTCATACAAGCCTCATAGCATGTCATCACATAAGATAATAGAAATAATGCGGAATTTAAAATTTTTCTTTAAATACGTACAATCGAAAAGATCATTTAAAACAGCGGAAGTCAAGGCATAGTCTCACATGACCATCTAATACAATCGAGGTCTCAAAATAGGTTCACGACCCTTACAATAGAAATTCTAAAAAGTATCTAGTACAATGAAGAATGAAATGACAATAGGCACTTGTCCTTGGATCCATGAGGACATACCACGAGCTTTGGAAGAATTCTATCACAAGCTTCGAACTAGGAGGAATCACTTCAAATGTTGGAACCTACAATTTGTATTAAAAATAGAAGAAATATGGGTTACCACACAAAAAAATACTAATTATGATGACCATGAAAAAATCATGCTTTAAAGGGACATTTTTTGTTGGAAACCATACATTATGCCAATTTTGAGAAACATCATGAACTTTAGTATAAGAGGCATAAGATACAACCATAATCAACATATAAGCCATTATAACACTTTGGAACCTTCACCTTAAGAAACCCTACGCTATACTTGTGAAATGTAAGAATAGCATCCCATACTACTATTCCTACTGAGTACCACTTTGAGGCCACCTCATATGAACTTATTATTTTCATACTTATCTCTAATCAATACTCATACATAAGAAACACATACATTTCATAAGTCATGACAAGGAAAGTAACTCATAATACAATCCAAGTAAACCATGCATCATTACATTAAGCATTTAAGTCAATATTCTCATTAGCTTCATTAAGAACACCTTCATTTCATTATACATTAAGACATTGGAGAAACACACCATAGCCCTCTCAAACAATACTCGTGCAATGTATGAATGATATCCCATACTACCACCCACACTTCATAGAACCTCTCAAGTAGCCATAGCATGTATCTCACATGATGGGAATAAGCATTAACTGACATAGACCATGAGAGCAGACCATGGAATCCGGTGTCTTACCCACACACCGTAAAGAGGTGGTATACTTGCCTAAGGTGGAACTAGTAATATTTTAGCTTAGGTGGATCCCCTAGCTAATAATATATGTGGGCACGTAGTTTTGGGATAACAAAGATGTTCATTGAAACCTGACCTAACGTGGGGAATGCTTCCATCTTACCATATCCACTCCGTACTTAGCCTCCATTCACATACGATAGTTCATTCACATTAACATTATTTTACTTGAGAGGAATGCCATTTGTCTATCGACCCAAGGTACATTATTACTCACATGAAAGAAATGCCATAAGTCTATCGATTCATGGTACATTATTAAGATACCTCATTGAATCCATGTGAAAGAAATTCCATTGCCCTATCTATTCAATATTCATCATTACATTAGTTCATTGACTCGTTATGAAAGGAATGTCATTAACCTATTGATTCATGTTCATTAAATCAAGATACATTCATGAAGTCACAATTTAGTAATTTAGGAACTTCATGGGTTCTTAATGGAATTTCATCTTAAAACAACAATTAAACATCCATTCAATCATAATTCGTCATAAATCGTCATAAATAAACTTTTGAAAACGTTTGAGGAAGGAACCCATGACTTAGAGTGAAACCCTAACTTTTGGGGAACTTGAAAACCTTGAAATCTAGTTCTGAAGGGACTCTATGGGTGAAAGCTACCCATAGATGAAAAACCACCATACCTTCATGGATTTTTCCTATAAAATTGAGAAGAAACACCTTGGTTCTTCAAGCCCTAGTCTCCACTTCTTCTTCTACGTCATTCGGAACCTTTAGAAAGAGAAATTTTGGAGAAGACGAATTCTTTCGGCTTTTTGAGAATAATGGAGTAAATGGGGTATTTACATACTTAAAATCATTTATATATATGAAATAAAACTATTAAAGTTGACCCCATAAAATAACTAATTAATTAGGAAATTACCAATTGACCCTCGACTAGGTAGCCCACTCCCAGGCACCACGAGAGAGCCTCACGAGTCGTGGTCCTGCCCGTGGTCCTTGGCAGTGGATATGGCTTGCGGTCTTGGCCTAAGATAATTGAAGTCATGACCACGAGACCTCCCACAATCCATGGTAAAGACCAGGAGTTGTGGTGAAGGTTGTGGTCTTTTGGCAGTAGGTACGCTTCAAAGCCTTTCCTCCAACACGCCTAAGGGGTCTTCACAAGCCGCTATACGATCCATCAAGGACACCATGGCTTCTGGTGGTGCCTGTGGTCCCTTGACTAGTAGCTCCTCTAACTTGGCACATCTCCCAGAGGCTAAGGCAACCCCATGAGACTTCCCATGGTCCATGGTCATGACCACGAGCCATGAAGTGGCTGGTGAAGGGGAGCCTTGGCTTGTTTACTTTGGGGGGCACACTACCTCACCAACCACGGGTGGCACCACGACTCATGGTGGCCACCATGGGTCGTGAAGACCCTCGTGGTCAGGGTAGGCAATGGCTAGGCTAGGTTTAGGCAGCCTTGGCCTTCACCCATAACCCTTCAACCTTTCCCTTAACCCTTGGACGTTAACCCTCATGTTTAGGCTCTAGTTAACTCTACTAATTTCCAAGGTGTTACATTATCTCACCCTTGGTAACATTCGTCCCCGAATGACACATTTAAACAACTTACGGAATTCAAGACTCAAGACTAGCAACCCATCATGCATGACACATCAATATAATGCACAAACCGTAGGAGGAAACATCAACTCCATATCAATAAACTCAATGCGACATAAGGAAGTATGAACTACATCTACAAACCCATTATGCATGAAAATCTCAACATTTCTCATTTCATTGGAGGAATTTCCTTCTTCAACTCAAATCATGCTCATCATAACATCATTAAGCAAAATTTTCAATTCTTCTCAAAGAAATATTTAAACATGTTCAACAAGTCAACTCATGAATCATTCAGGCAACTCATTATAGATGCACATCAACATGAGGAAAAAAATAATGAAAACTTAATTTCTCATTAAACATGAATTCACCAAGAACATGCATAACATAAGGAGATCACAGAAACACATAATTCACACATGACTCCAAAACATGAAAAAATTTATAAGGAACTCTTGGTCTCAAGCTTGAATAAGAATAGAGGAAAGTGATAAGGATATCGGAACTCTCAACAACCTTACTATCCAAACATACCATCTCTCCCTTGGGAGTAAACCCATACTAAGGCAAATCATCAAAATAACACAATATCATAGGGACCTAAATAAAACATTCACAATTTTAAGCAATTATCAACATACCGGTGCCTTCATCCGAAAGGGCTCCTTTCTCCTCTCTAGCCCGAAGTGCATAGAAACGACTATTCTTTGGAGAATTAGGATCCGGGCCATTAAGAGTAGCTTGCTTGGCCTCTCTTCCCTTTGACATGAGTGCAGGGCAATTTTTCACTTGATGATCACTCTTTCCACAACCATAGCACCCATTCGTACCGGCTAGGCACTTCCCATAATGTTTCTTTCCACAATTGGTGCAAACAGGTTTAGGAAATAGAGACCCACTACCTTTCTCTTGGTTAACCCTATTACTGCTTGAATAATATTAGTTTGGAGCTCTCTTTTTGAACCTTGGTTCACCTTGCTCATCGGATCTAACTATCTTCATCTCCTTATTGTTTCTCTTAAGTTTGGACTCCTCAATTGATTGACCATATAGCATAAGCCTAGAGATGTTCATGTCATCATGGAGCATTGACGTACAACATTCTTCCTCAACTATGTCGGACACACCTGTTGTAAGGACCTGAGAGCACACCCTAGTCGTAACACGGCGTACTCGACCTCTTGGAGGTCTTATACAAGCCCTTAGCATATCATGAACATTAAAGCATATGAAAATAGCGGAAAATTTAAAACTTTTCTTTACAATCGAAGTCTATACAAAATAAGAGAGAGTCCATGACACTACGTCTCAAATCATCTATAACATTTAGACTAATAACTCTTTCATAACAACTTAGGGACACGACCCATACATAATAATTACTAGGTGCACCACCCTTACACAAGTCTAAAGACATAAAACATAAAGACATAATGACATAGTGTATAAGGTAGGTTCATCCTCGAAACTATGAGGACTCCCCAAGTCTTCATTCCTAAGCTCCTTTGAAACCTAACTTCCAAGCATAAGACATCACATCACCAAACCCTACACTTTGTAAAAATGTAGACGAAATATGGGTTAGTACAACACTCGTACTAAGTATGGAAGCCATGCATAAAGACCATTAAAACATGCTTAAAATTTATGCACATTTTGAACATCATCTTGAAAGAGTTGGAGAATCACAAGTCACAAGCAATACACATATAGTTCATCAAAGCACAAAGGATAGTAACATCACCATAAGCATAGTCTCTAAACATAATCTTAATACAATATTACTCATTACAAGACATACTACTCATGCCTATTCAATCATTAAGATCATTATATCATAATATAATAACAACATAAGTAACCCTAGGTTCTACTTGTGCAATGCATAGGTAGGGTCCATAGTCCTACCTACACTAAGTATTACCTTTGAATCACCATGCTCATACTTATCATACA
>JAJONQ010010599.1:0-50921 GCA_036250385.1 Solanum microdontum
CATTTACTAGGTGTCGTTCCAAGTTAGGCATTGTTGCACCTTGCCTACCTTGAGGGGGTGTATTAACGATATCTGTAGGTTGCTAACTGCAGTAACTTCTAGTATATGTTTTATTTACCTCTTGTTACTAGTTTGAATAAGTCTCCTACTATGTGGAGCACAATTAGGAGTAGTTATAGTTCCTATTATCTAGCATTAGTTAGTTGTAGATCATGTGCAGGTGGTGGCCTGCACTTTAGCATCAGTTGGTTGAAGATTATGTATATAATAGCTTGCTGCCAGACTTAATGAAATTATCTTTTGACCTTCTCATCTTAATCTTTATACCGACATCATATTTGCCAACTAGTGGCCATTTGTATCTCATACATAAAAAATATTGGCAATAGGCCTTATACCTCCCGATTATAGCTTAGGAGTAGAATGCATAGCATGTCATGTCATGAATTTGTAATGCATTTATCTTACAATAATCATGTTGCCAATCTTGCCATGTTAGTACTATTGTTCTCATAATACTGTAACCACTTTCGTATAACATGTAAATGACTCATAGAACCTCATATGCTTGTAGATTAAACTGGAACACTTCACTCGTACTTATAAAGGTAACTTAAACTTAAGGATGTTTATAAAGAGCTTAAGGTGGTTCACTTAGTTTCTATAGATGTTTCCTTAGTAGTTTGTAAAAGAAAGTATTTCAAGAAAATAATTTAGCGAGGAAGGAGGACTGATTGCAAATTCCTAATGTTCCTCCATAGTATTTTTAAGTTACAACATCTAAAGAAGAATAACAATATATACACATGGACCTATAGTCAAGGGAATCAACAAAATGAAATATAGATGTTGAGTACCCTATATAACTGAACGACTGGAATATCAACATAATGGAGTCACAAAAAATACTTAAGCTACAATCCTAATGCATTTCACAGAAGGTCTTTCTAGCAATAGAATAGTAAACATCATTTGATGATTTAGGTTTATAAAAATTTTGCTCAAAGGAAGTACAATGCTTAGCTTTAAAATACCTTGATTAAGGGTCTTGCGGCATTTATATGGACTATACCCCTTCCTTACAGTATGTAATCTACATAAAATCATGTGACACGACCATTACAGACAGAATATTAACACATTAGGGTCAAAGTAGCAATTTAGAGATTACTAGTAGAGTGATTAGCTCGTCAAACCCTTTTTAAATATATGCTTCATTACATTTTCTTTTCCAAATTACAACCAAAAACTTAGTGACATAACAGACATTTTTGCAGCAACTATTAACAAGTGAAGGCCTACAAAATTTTCCACCACAACCAAATAAAGTATTCCTGCACAATAATAAAAACTCGGAGTATCGTCACACCCCTCCTTTCCAACCCCAAAATAACCACAACGAAACCCCAACCATGAGTCTTCAAACCATTAAAGACAAAAATATATATAATACAGTCCTATAATTGTTCAACATAACCATATAACTCAAACTCACGACTTCCGATCAGCATCCCGTAAGTTCGTCCAATAATTACGGTTGTAATTATGTCTTTCTCCTCATAAGCAATAAAGGTTTAAGAGGGCAGAACCTTAACTTAAACTTGATTGAGTTTATAGTATTTTAACATGTCTCCTCAAATACCAAATAGTCTCCTCATACACGAGACCTTGAACCAAGAAGAAACCATTTGAAAAATCGCAATGCAATAATAGAACTAGCATTATGCTAATTTATCTTACAATTCAATACCCATCTATACTTCTTCTCTCCCAAATTCATATCAATAACAACCACACAGAGACAAATCATTTTTGAGAATTCCAGCAACAATAGCATCAGAAAATACTTCAAAATAGCCCAACATCAATAACTATCCAAATATGATTTTCCAACCATCTATTCATGTGTTCTTGCTTATATAGCTTAGTTATAACTTGGATTCACTCAATAAAATGAAGGGTGAGAATTCTTACCTCCAAATAGCAGCAAAACCACCTAAAAATAAGACTCTTTCACCATGAAGAATCCTTCAAATCACAACCAACGAGGAGGAAAGAAGTAACACAATCTCTAAGAACATTAGAAGGGTGTAACCACGTTGAAATCTTATAGATCTTGGCTTGGATGGTAGGGGAACCCTTAGAGAGGATTTAAGACTGTTTTTATTCTTATTTGTGCTAAAATAATGAGATAAAATGAAAGAAAATAAACTCTTATAAAGCTAAACTGACATACGGGGATATGGGGGCCACCTTCACATGCCTTCTTGTGCAGTCTCACAAAAATGTTAATAAATTTCTATTCTGAAGTCGTATTAATGAGCTATTTAGTGCATTGTGGAAAGTAGACATGTAGACCTTCGATTAGTATATTAGGGTCCTTTTAAAACTTTATATATTGGGAGAAAATCCCCGAAACATTTAACCAAAATTTTAGAAAGTTTATCAAAGAAACTTACTCTAGCTTTTGCCAACTTTTATTTCACAACTTGCTTGACTTCAAAATTACGATCATCGCGCGACTATATTATGTTATAAAACATCCTTTTTAACATATAAGACAATCTTAGTCCTATCCCGAAGGTACTGGTTAATTTAAACCTTTTGAACGAGAGGGGTATTACAAGATGCATTTTTTAACTCGAACTTGTTTAAAGGCATCCTTGACCCATAAATTTAGTCTAATTCTTTTATTTACCACCCCTTTGCAACCTTATTCTCCCGACATGATACACCAAGTCATATACACCTCACACACTCATACCATGCTACGTATATTATGCGAAAGAACCACGGGGTCTCACATTAGGGTTTATAGTCAAAATCACGATCAATGCATGGGTTTATATGGAATTGATTAGAAAGCATGTAATTGAGTATAAGTAATCATAATATGATCAAATCAAATAATTTAAATCCATACATATAGAACCCATGAGGAATTGATTGAAAACCTAACCAATAGAATTGAAATTGAATTGGAGAAATGAAGAATTTTTGGAGAATCAATGGATGAATGGAACCCATTGATGAACTCTGTACATACCTTGATCTTGAATCCCTAAGCAATGATGAAGAAAGAAGACTTGAACTTGAAGAACCCTAGAATCCTTGAGAGCCTTGGAGAGAAAACCATGGAGAGGAACTTTGGAAATTTTGGGGGAATGAAGAGAATGGGTAGAACTTAGGGGTTAAATCAATTATTGGGTCCCTTTTTATAGACAAAACGACGTAGTATAGGAATTAGGAGCATAGGAAAAGATCCATACGAATTCCTACGACCCGTCTAGGTGAACCGTAGAACCTACTTTAGAAACCCAAAAAATTGAATCATTTCCCACAAGACCATTATACGGTCCGTTTACTATTCTACGATCTGTAGACCTCATCTGTAGAACCCAATTTTCACTCCAAAATCTTACAAATCAGGAACCTTTCTATGAAACCCATTCTACGACTCATAGAAAAAATGACGACCCGTCAAATCCTTCTATGAAATGGTGATCTTAAACCAAATCTCTGAATCCACCCTACGGATTAGTCCTACGACCCGTCAAACTTTCTACAGCTTGTCATGTCAAGTCATAGGTCCAATCTTTAGAAACTTAATTTTTCAAAACTCAACTCTCATTACAAGAAAAAGGCTTTCTAGGGACCACCATTTAGGGACGAGATAAAAATATGGTCGCTAAAAGTATACCTATAGGTACAAGATTTTTTGTGGTCCCTAAATTTAACATTTAATCCTTAAATTAGCGATGACACTCCATCTAGTCCCTAAAATTGTGTGAATCTAGTCCCTAATTCTAAACAAAGTGTGACAAAAGACCGCCCCTCAATTTTCACATCTAAAAAATTAAAGAAACTAAGAAATAAGGGAGTTAAAAATTCATTTTCGAAACTAGTTTTTCTCACAAAAATCCCTAAACCTAGGTTGGCTCGCCGTTCTCCCAAGTTCATCTACAATAGATTTCTCGCCGTTTTCCTTAACTCATCTAAAACTTGCAACTCTTCCAAATTCCTTAAGAGTCTGTTGCACCAGTAACCCTTTCAGAAGGGAGCTTCCTTTTGTTTGTAGAATATGTAAAGGTGATGTTTTTCTCGATTATAAACTAACCCACCTCAGTAAAAATGATTTTTTAAAAAAAATTGGGGGTAAGTGTTGGAGGTTTCTTCCTATTTTAACTATTTTTAGTGGTAAATATCTCACTGATTGTAGTTCTATTTTTTCTCTAGGAAAGGTAGAATCATGATTTGGTGAGAAAAATTAGCATCCCAAGTTTCTGCATGCCAAAGAAAACAAAGAAAATTAATCTTAGTTTCATTTTGTTTCGATATATTGAATATTGAACATCACATGTGGTGGGATATTGTGACTGTAAGTATAATTGATACCTAATTTTTACTCAGATTTATACAGTAGTACAAATTTTTGTCTATCTCCCCTTCCCTAGAAAATAATACTTGTATATTATTTTGATAGTCTTATTGTTATTGTGTTGTGCTCTCTGTTGGTGTTAATTTTTGTATTTTTAACAGGTGAAGAAGTTTAGCTTTTGGATCTTTTTGTCAACCCCCGTATGCTAAGTTTCAATTTTTCATTTCCTATATAAAATATAATTTGTACTGTTAATTGTTTGATTGTTATTATAATGTAGTTTAAGCTTTTTAGTTACAATATTTGGTTAAATATTCTATTTTGTCAATGAGGGTTAACTTTTGATTGGTGTATTTGAGGATAGTCTTGTTGCTTTCCTATTTCAGCACAATTTGATAAGTTTGTGGGCATAGTATGAATATAAGTAAAATTTTATTTTCTATTAAAGCTAAGAAAATAATACATTTTTATGGAGTACTTGTTGCTTAGCTGTGGATATTAATGAGTTTATTATGATGGATGATTACAACACTAATCTCTTTATGATTTGTTTTGAACTATGTTGCTCATACTCTTCAAAGATTTTGATAGGATACTTATAGGAGGACCCTCCTATAATTTTCCATTTTTGGAGGATATGTGACACATGTGCGAAAATATTTTAGGATAATCCGAGATACATAGATTTTCACTTATCTATTCAAGAAATTATTTTTCATGTTAATTATTATTTTCAAGGACCATTGTAGTTGATAGTTATTCTTGATACTGTATGTTCAATTTTCAACTTATGTACATATTCAAGGTTCAAGGATCAAGGGAAAACATTCTCTGGTTATCATATTCAAGGATCAAGGGAAAACTGCTTTAGAATAAGGGGTTGAATTGATGGGGTATTTCAAATCTCTTTCGCTTCATCATAATCCATTCTCTTTATTTCAATAAATTGTTGTGCTTCTATTGAATGATTTGTCAAATTTCATTACTGTGTATTTTGCTTATTGAAATAGATACTGATTTTGCTTAAAACAACGTAATGTGATGAAAGTAAAGGACTTGTATATATGATGTCAACTAGTTATGGTTAAGTCTTTGTTATTGTTAAAACTTACATTAGCTCCGGCGCTAATTAGTTGTTTATACGTCAATGTTCTAGAGTTAAGTGTGAGATTAAGGAACTCTAATTTTATAGAACCTTCAATTACCTTTATAATTTTCCTTTCGTGTGCACCACAATGTGCTAGAACAACTGCTGCTGGTCTTAAAGCTGCAGTAGTGTTTCAAACTTTGTATATTCATCCCCCTGCTAATATCTATTGGTTCCAATTGTAACTTATCACATTTATTTGGTTACAATGTTCAAAACTGATGTCCCTATATTTGGTGACCAGCCATTTATGGGGGATAGGGTGCCTGCCAGAGGTGAAATCCCTCTACCATACAAGTTGATCATTTTTAACTTGGTAAGTTAGTCGCTGCAATCAAATTCATGCTTGCTCCACATGTAGTTTACTGAAATCTTTAGGGAATATCCTATAGTGTTATTTGATAAAGTTTGTGCTAAGTTCTTGCTTAAGTCCTTATATTAGTCTACGGTTATTCGGGACATAATTAAGTAAATAAAAGTGTACTCTCTTGATAGCTTTAGATTTTAGATGAGATGGTCACACTTCAATGTGGTAATAGATCAGGCAGAGACGTTGGATTTAATCTTGCTGTCACCTATGATTAAAAAGGTTTTCCATGTGCTTGAATCATTAAAGAGAATCAAGTCTGAACATACGGCATTATAAGTGTACTCTCTTTAACGACTTAAGCTATTAGATGAGATGGTAACACATTTAAAAATAGAACAAAGAGCATAGACTTCTGGTGAGATTATCATATATTACTCCCTCAATAACTTATCCTTGTGTTTCATTCATGGACTATTAAGGATGTTTAAACCAATAAACAGAGCTTGTTACTTTTCTGATACAAACTAGTCAGATTGTTAAACAATTGACACATATAGAAAAGTTGACTTTTGGTGAGGTTATCATGTGTTCTCTCTGGTGAAAATTTATCCTCTTGTTTAATTTGTGAATTATTTCAAACGTAAAAATCATGAATAAGAATGAAACATTTTTGTTATTAACTAGTGAGATGGTGCTTTTCTGATACAGAGCACTTGAGGACAAGGATTATACTTGTAAATTTGTACAGTATACATTTGGCTACTTTACACCTTCAGGTATTTAAAATCTTAGAATGGGTTTGGTAAGTCCATCTCGGTGAAACTGAAATATTTTCATTGATATGAGTTGTTTAATGAAAGAATCAATCTTTGTTCTTTTGAATCACCAATGAAATTTCATGACTTCTTTCTTTATATACAATATTAGAGAACAATTTAATTTTGGGAGTTTAGCTATGTTATAAATGACGACTATGATTATTGTTTTAAGTATTGTTTCTTGGTGCTAATTAGTTGTTGCTTCCATATATGTTCTAGCTAATGATATATCTTCTCTTTCCTGTTAACCATATACGAATAATTAAATATCACATTTCTAATTATATTATGTAAATAGAAAAGTTATAGCTTCTATGAGTATGTAGATTAGCTTCAGTTTTTGTTTTAATTAATTTCATAAGGTCGTTTTCCCTCTTTCTTGTTTTCGAAGTGCTTGCGACATTTTCTATATTCTATAGAATTCATTTATTTATCTCATAAATATGCAATGAAGTTTGTAATAGAGAAGAGAAACAGACAGTTGGACCAGAACATATACACAAGGCTTTACTGGCGCTTGATCTGACCCTGTAATTCTGCTTTACCTTAATTTTGCTTTCCAATTCTTTGTAGCACTTCTTTTTGCTCTATATTGTTATGCCCTGGAAGTGGTATCAGTTGTTGTCAATGACGATGCAAGTATTCCTAATGATTTTTACCTGGTATCTACATTAAGTGTAAATTATGGTTTCTCTCTGGTTCTCAAGAAACACACGCACCACAGAAACCAATGGAACCAGTTTTAAACTGAGATATATAGCGGTAAAAGAATTATTTTCTGACCATTCTAAATCTTCCTGTTTGCTCTGTTGTGGCTTTCAGGTTTACTTTGATATTTTTCAAGTAATTTTTTCTTAGCAGACATCTTCATTGAAGTTTTTAGGTTGAACATGGATATGCATGGATAATGGTTGAAGATTTGATTAGATTGTGTGATGCTCTTGATTTTAGCTTCTATTTATATAATTTGCTTGAAATCTAGCTTTCCAGTAATCTGTATTTGAAGAATGTAATTGGACTATATATGAAAATGATAGGCTTTGAAGGAGAAGGACAATAGAATATCCAAATTTTTATTTCCAATATATAATATCTTTTAGATACAATTTGATCTTTATAGTTCTCTAAAGAAATTTTACTTTTATTTTTACAGGGTTTAAAGAGTTTCAATTACAAGTCAAGATGAGAACTTTGAAGATTTATCAAGTTGACAAATTAGTTAGGAAAAATATAGAAGTATTATTTTGCTAAGAGATTTTGTAAACCATATCATGACATCTCTATTGTGGTCATACTGCTACAAGTGGGATTTTATTACACATTTTGTACGTAGTTATTATCAATTTTAAATCTGTGAATGTTTTTTCGTATTGGAAATGATGAATTTATTAATAAATTGATTTGCGTATTTGATTATATATAGATAATTATTGTATAAATTTAAAAAACACGTGACTTTGGGAGACTCTTTAGAGACCAGACTTATTGTCTTAAATTTGTTTTTAGGACCAGGATAATAATGGTACTAAAATATTCTTGGGACCAGTTAAAGTATGCTTACGACTAGATTTCTGGTCCCTAAAAGTGTTTTGCGGACATGAAGTTTTCCCGTCTCCAAAACCCATTAAGGACCAATAAACTCATCTCGTCGCTACTGCTCTTTAGCGAAGGAGCCTATTACGACGGCTGGCGACCAGATTTTTCTGGTCGCAATCGACTTTTAAGGACTAGAGTAAGACTTTTAAGGACGAGTTTTCCCTTCGTTAAAGGACATTTTTCTTGTAGTGTTTACTAGACGTGGCTTTCGACACTTTGAACCTGAAAGTAATCTTTAAAATCTTATGCTATGTTACCAAGTTTGTAACGACTCGAGAGCACCCTCTAGCAGTTACATGCGTATTCGACCTCTCGGAGGTCTTATACAAGCCTTAGCATTCATTCATCGCAGAGATCATAAAAATCACTATGAATTTAAAACCCTTGTTCAATAAAACCATAAGTCTTCAATAGTCATCAACACTTGAAAATATCAATACGCAAACGGAACTACTAAGTCTCTTTAGCCAATCTAAGACAAGAACTTAAAACGTACTAAGGGACACGGCCCTTTACAAATGAAATGAAACCTAAGTGTCTATTACAATGACTAAGAAACTTCTAAACATAGTCCTCGAATCTTGAGGACATACCAAAGACTCGGAAGAGTGAAGCAACTCCAAAGCACAATTTCCTCCTAGTTACCACAACCTACATTTGTAGTAAAATAGAAGAAAGGGGTTAGTACAACACACGTACTAAGTATGAGGATATGCAAAACATGATAAAAAGGACATTTGTTCGGGAGTTATGCTTTCATGCCATTTTGATAAAATCTCATGAACATCAACATAATAGGAACCTTACAAGTCACAACCAACAATACAAAGTCACATGCTTCACAATACCTCATAAACATACATAACCCATTTACCTTTACCTTCTTACGTTGCACCTCCACCTTAAGTAACCCTTAAGCAATACCTTTGTGCAATGTATGGGCAATGTCCCAGTCCATTACCCACACTAAGGTACAACCTTAAGGTCACACAAAGTGCACTTACCATGCATGCATCATCCTTCACCAATTAATCACATAAGACATATAAGCACACAAGCCAACAAGTCACTTCATAAAACTAGAACACTCACCGAATGTCATCCCAAGACTCACCTAAGTAAGACATGGTGAGGCAGCCCATACAACCTCTCCATACCACACCCAAGTGATCCTTAAGGCTACACAAGACAAGCTCCATTCACATCTCAACATAAATCATTCCATCAACTTAATTCATATAGATAACTTCATTCACTAATGGCATAAGATCATCACATACATTAAATTCAACAAAAGCACTTACATTCAATTCATTATGACTCACTTTCACATCAGCATGCTCAAAGACCAACACTTTCATTAATTAGCCCAAAGAGACTCATTCATTCATTATCATTTCTAAGACACACCAAAATCTCCCTTAAATGTCTACTTGTGCAATGTCTAGATGATGTCCCATTCCACTAACTATCCTAAGTAGTAAACCCTTAAGAGACTCTAGTTCATTCATTCATTAATGTGGGGGAGGAGCCTTAACCGACATAGACCATGGAGCTTGACATGGAATCCCGGTATTACCCTTACCGGATGAGGGATCCCTACTTGCCTAAGGTAGGGTCATTCTTTTAACCTTTATGTGGTAGAGACAACTAGCTAGTCCTATGTAGGCACATAGTTAAGGGATAGAAGGATTGCTTCTAAGTACTCTCATCTCAACTCACGAAGGAGCACCCATCTTAATGGTTGCTACTAAATACTCACATCTCAACTAACGAAGGAGTATCCACCAATCTTCATATCCTCTCGGTGCTAAACATTGCTCCCCCACGGAGTTAGGACATTCATTTCATTCATTCATTTAGGGATAAGATTTTATACTAAGTACTCTCATCTCAACTCATGAAGGAGTACCCATCCTAGCCCACATTCATTCATTTAGGAAGCTCTTGGATTCAAAGATGAGAAAACATTTCATATAGGAACCCCATTCATTTAAGGAGTACTTTATGAGACTATCCTTACAATAAACCCAACTTTCATTTGTTAGCATTAACTCCCATTGTTTCCATTCATTCTTCACTCGGTGTGAGAAGAGGTAAACATAGTCTACCTTAACCTCACCTTCATTATAAGTCATTCAAAGAAGACAACAACCAAGCATAACGTATAAAGTGTCTACACAAGGTCACCTTTCATACTCTTAGACCATACACAAATTCACATCATTTTACATTACCTTCACATAATCAACATTACTCAAAACAACAATCATCCAACTTTGCCTACAAGGCCATGATCACAACATGCTTACAAAGTAAACACCTCCCCACTTTCAAAGGGATCAAACCTTAAAATTCTAACATCTACTACACACACACACACACACACACATATATATATATATATATAAAATACTAGAATCAACTATTCTATTCACAACTTCTTTATCATCATTAGCCTTAGGTCAATGACCATCAATTCCTCATATTTCAATATAGAACAATACATAAATCAATAGCCCATAATAATCTACACATTTATATCACATTATTAGCTCATAATCAATAGACCCACTTTAGACCCAAAATTAGGGTTTCAAGATATGCAAGGGCTCATGGAATTTTTTATCTTAAAACTATCAATATTAACATGAAACATCATTTGAAATACTTTCATGCAAGAAACCAATCTTAGAATTGAAATTGAGGGTTTTTTTAGGGTTTTTGAAAACCATTGAAGTCACTTTGATTTGGCTGTTTGATTGAAAGGAGAATCAAAGATAAAATCCCCATACCTTTATGATTAATTTCCTAGGAATTTGAAGGAGAAATCAGTAGAAACCCATTCCCTAGCTTGAAGCTTCCAAGATGTCTTCCATGGAGTTCTAGAGAGAGCTTTTTTGAGAGGGAAGGTTCAATGTGGATAATGAGGTCTAATTCTAGGTCTTGGGGTTTTATGCACTTAAAACACCCTAAAATAGGTAGAATAACCATTTATAATAATTCCCCAAACTACCCAATCTACCCCTCACTTAGTTGGACCTTTAAAACAAGTCAAACTTGAGTTTTATTTTCGCAGATTTCGTCGGGAAACAAGTTTGCGACACGGAGGTGTTCCCGCAAGTTTCTGGAAATTAAAATTTGAGGCAGAGGAGTCCGCTACACGTCCGGGACGTGGACCAAGATGTTTGGCCCTTGGTGGATCTAGTCCGCGATGCGGACATGCTCCCTTCATGCACATTTTGCAACCTGCCTTTGCAACTTGTTTGGCCAAGGGTTAGGGTCCTCCTTGGGGCCCTTAGGGTGGCCCCAGGGCGTAGTACTCGAACGTTTCGACCCTAAAAACATTTATTAAGACACTAGGGTTACCTTCACTGATTTTAGACTCCAAACAACACATAAAAACATGTACAACATACTTGAACACACCAACACGTAAAAGACTAGTTTCCAAACGTCTTGAATGTGTCTTTGACGTTTGACTTCAAACTCAACTAAACTGACTTATAAACTTATTTTAAAACATTTATACATGTTTAACAACTACTAACATGCATGTGAAGCTCTAATTATTCTATTTCATTATGAGGGGCATTACATTAATTGACCCCTAATGAAAACTAATTAAATTTGAATTACCTAAATGTCCCTTTTCTTGGCTGAGCCACTAACAGAATTGCAGTGGTCACTCACCAAACTCCACCCACGGACCGTGGGTGGATCCACGAGCCATACTGGTTGTCTGTGGTTTGGGTATGCAATATGAAACTTGGGGCCTTGGCCTACGGAAGTCATCCAAGGAGTGTGGCTGGACCTATGGGGCGTAGGTCCAGTCTGTAGGTCCTGAAACTTTTGAAAACTTTTGGGTTTTGGGTAGCTTTGGGTGTTAGGCTTTAGGGTCCCCCTCAAGGACCCTTGGTTGGTCCTAGGGGGGTTGTACCTTGATTTCTAACCCCTAAACAGTTTAACCTAATCTTGGGAAGTCGTTTTACACTTCTAAACCCCACAAAAAAACTCAAAACGAACTCATAATGCTCTAGTTCCACCTATTAATTTTCCAAGTTGTTACATTATGTGTTTAAGTCATGGGTGTTTTATCCGTCCCATGATCTCCTTAAGTGATACATTTTTATGAAACCTTATGTTTTGGAAAGAAAATGAGTTTTATATGATTGATTTTCTTCATGTTGTTGTTCATTGAGCAAGATTTGCCTATAATCTTCATGAGATGAATTGTC
The DNA here is from genome assembly GCA_036250385.1 of Solanum microdontum. Classification (NCBI taxonomy): domain Eukaryota; kingdom Viridiplantae; phylum Streptophyta; class Magnoliopsida; order Solanales; family Solanaceae; genus Solanum; species Solanum microdontum. Next base: position 12,488 of record JAJONQ010010599.1, read on the forward strand.
GACATGATTTAGTTATGATTTTTGAGGGAAAGTTGTATATTGATTACATGAAATTGTGTTGAGCATGCTTTTAGCTTGCAGAAGGAAGTTCCTCCTTAAAAAGATGAGAAATTTTAAGTGTCATATATAATGGGTTGTTAGATGTAGTTTCTACTTCCTTGTGATGCATTGAGTATGTTGAGATGGAGTTGATGTTTCCTTCTTTGAATTGTGCATTGTGTTGATGTTTTATGCATGATGAGCATCTACTGTGTCACGATCCAGGGGTACCCCCCTAGATGTAACAAGGCACATATAACCCCGAAAGGCACCATGTAAGCCACTTAGCATATCCTAACATAAGCATAGAAAAATAAAGAGAAGAACACGTATTTCAAGTCCAAAAGTATTTATAAAGGGAAGCGCAAGTGTAGACTTGTCTCATCATAGCCATCTATTACAATAGTTCAAATGAAAAGGGTCACAACCCATACAACATAATCTGAAAATGAAATATTAGAAATGAAACTCAAAGTGAATCTCCCGTCCTCGAATCATGAGGACTCACCACAAGCAAGGAAAATAATCAAATCCAAGATTGAACCAAATGATGACCGCTTTATAAACCGGACCCTACACTTGGGAAAAGTACAGGAAAATATGGGTTAGTACAAAAATGCACAAAGTATGATAGTCATGCATAAAAACCTTGAAATCATCCTAAAAGGGACAATTTAGTTGAATGCATACAATTTACTAAGTTAAAGCATCATTTTGAAGATAATGGAAAAGCATAAGTCATAAGCATGCTCATTACATAAATGATCATGTCATAGAAGAACCATACCATAAGTACCCTCAAAATCTACTTGTGCCATGCATGAATAAGACCCCATAATCCTACACATGCTTATTAAAGCTTCTTAAGTAACCATAATTCATAATTCATGTTCTTGTTCATGTTCTTGTCATAGGTGGGAATAAGCCTTAACCGACATACACCGTGTGACCTTAAAATGAAATCCGATGCGACCCACACTGAATAGGGTTGTCCTACATTCCTAAGGTAAGACCATGGTTTGTTAGATTTTAGGTGGATCCACTAGCTAAAGACCTATGGGAGGACATAGTTTATGGGATAAGAAGATTACTACTATAAACCCGCCCTTTCTGACGGAGGAGCTACCATCTCAACAAATTACTTCTAGAAACCCGCCCTTTCATTAAGATAGGTCATTAGATCATGCCTGAGAATAACCTTTCACTGTCTCTACATATAACATTAGATTCAATTAATTGGGAATTGCCTTACAACCTTAGAATCATTATATTGTGAGAAAAACTTTCACATCATGTTCATTATGTGTTCAAGAGAATAGACTTTCAATCAACACAACAACATTATCATAATCATCGACACTTCACACTCAAAGTGTTCTTAAAGCATATACATAACCTTCATCATGCAGGCATTATATCATATCTTGCCTTTTCAAAGGTCAAAGATCATCTCAATAAACACATATAGAATTACTACATTATACATGGATGATAACATAATTCAAATAGCTCAATTACTACAAGCATAATCTCATAATATCCCTCTTTCATCAATTCACCCACATCACAAAGTCATAAATTGGGAATAGGGGGATTTCATGGATTCTTGGGGATTTAAACATAAAAACAATAATAAATCATCAATTCAGTCCTAATATAAAGTAATTAAATCATTAGAATTGTTTTTACAAAGGAATCCATGACTTGGAGTAAAACCCTAGCTTTTGGCGAATTACTAGTTTTGAAATTGAGTTTGGAGGGACTCCATGTATGAAGATTATCCATGGATGAAGGACTACCATACCTTGGTGATGAAATCCAATGAATTTGAGTGGAAAAATTGTTCCTTCAACCCTAGCTTCACCTTCCTTGTTCTTCTTCCTTGGAGTTCTAGAGAGAATTTTTGGGGAAAAGTTGGTTTTGATTTGGGGTTTTGTAATTATGAGGAAGATGACTTAATTTGGGGGTCTTAAATCATTTTATAGTTAGTCTAATTTAATGTAAAACGATGTCACTTAGTATTAATTAAAAATGGAAAACCCCAAAGTACCCCTCACAACCCACGACCCCCTCATAGACGGAGCGTGGTTGTACCGATGGCCCATGTTGGTGTAGCGTGGGTCCGGTTCTGGGGCACGATTATGTAGGCTTCACCTATGGCCCCTCACCCAGGAGGTGTGGGGTCCTACAGGGCATAGGTGGCCCCTCGTGGGTCACTGCCCAGGCATATTTTTGGTGACCTCCTCAAGGACCCATAGACGGTCCTTGGGGTTTGAAACTTGACGTTCTAACATGTAATCATTTATTTTAAGATACGGGGAGGTACGTTTGGGAATCTAACCCTCATGTTAGGATCTAGTTTAGCCTACTAGTTTCCGGAGTGTTACAATATCTCCCCCATTGGGAACATTCGTCCTCGACTGATGATCTAGACACCTTACGGAAGTAAAGACTCAAGACTAGCAACCCATCATGCATGAAACATCAAAATATTGCACAATTCAAAGAAGGAAACTTCAACTCAATCTCAAACCTAATCAATGCAATATAAGGAAGTAGGAATTACATCTAAAAGCCCATTATGCACGAAAATTCAACATTTTACATATTCATAGGAGGAACTACCTTCTCCAAATAAAACCGTGTTCAACACAATATCATGGAGACAATATGTCATTTCCTCAAAAGAATAATATCTCCCCCTTTATAAAATTCATCCTCGAATGACGATCAACAGACCTTACAGAAGTAAAGACTCAAGGCTAGCAGCCCATCATGCATGCAACATTAAAATAATGGATAATTCAAAGGAGGAAACATCAAATCCAACTCAAATATACTCAATGCATCACGAGGAAGTAGGAACTTCATCTAAAAATCAATTATGCATGAAGTCCCAACATTTCTCATATTCATCGGAGGAATTACCTTCTCCAAACTAAAAGCATGCTCAACACCATCTTATGGAGCCTTCATGCAATTTACTCTCAAAAACCATAGTTAAAGCATGTTCAGTAATTCATCTCATGAAGCATATAGACAACTCTTACTCAATGCACATCAACATGAGGAAAATAAATCATAAAAACTTATTTTCTTGCTAAACATAAATTTCTCATGAACATGCATAACATAGTGAAATCAGGGAAAAACTCAAATAACACACATGACACCCAAAACAAGAAAAACTCAAGCAGAACTACTTACCTCAAGCTAAGGTAGGAGTAGTAGGAAAAAGATGAGGATAGTGGGACTTCATATCGGCCTCGGCCTCCCAAGTAGCACTCTCAACTAACTGATTCCTCCATAAAACCGTCACGGAAGATATTTCCTTGTTTTTCACTCACTTAACTTGCCGGTTTAGAATCTATCCCGGATCTTCCTCATATGAAAGACATTCATCAATCCCCAACCCTTCTAAGGGAGTATGCATGATGGATCTCCAACAAACATCTTGAGCATAGAAACATGAAACACCGGATGCACCGAAGCCAACTCACTTGGCAAACCTAACTCATAGACCAATTTATCAATACGCCTCAAAATTTGGTATGGGCCTACATACTGGGGACAAAGTTTCCCAGTCTTGCCAAATCTCATCACACCCTACACAGGTGAGATTTTCAAATAGACCCAATTGTTAACCTCAAATTTTAGATCCCTCATCCTCACATCGGCATAAGACTTTTGCCGGCTTTGAGCCATTCTGAATCTCTCTCTGATGAGTCCGACATTCTCAATGGCCTCTAGAACTATCTCAAGACCTATCAAAGCCATTTCCCTCACCTCTAACTAGTCTATAGGAGATCTACACCTCCTACTGTACAAGGCTTCAAATGGAGCCATACTAATACTTTAGTGATAACTATAATTGTAGGCGAACTCTACCAATGGCAAATGGTCATCCAAATTACCCTTAAAGTGAATCACGCAATCCCTTAACATATCTTCCAAAGTTTGGATGGTGCGCTTCGCTTGCCCATGATTTTAGGGATGAAAAGTTGAACTAAGCTTATCCTTGGTGCTAAGACTCTTTTGGAAAGGCCTCCAAATGTGAGAAGTGAACTGAGGGCCACAATCAGAAATAATGGATAAAGGCACTGCATGCAACTTCACCATTTCTCTAATGTGCAACTTGGCATAGTCTTCCACCGAATAGGAACCCTTGACGGGAATAAAGTGAGCAAATTTTGTCATCGGATCTACAAAAACTCAAATAGAGTCATGTTGTCTTCGGGTGCGGGGCGAACCCATAATAAAGTCCATATTAACCTCATCCCACTTACAAGTTAGAATGCCTATATCTTGGGATAAGCCTCCTGGCCTTTGATGATCCACCTTAACTTTTTAAAAATTAGGGCACTTAGCCACTAACCCTGCGATATCTTACTTCATCCCATTCCACCAATAGACCTCCCACAAGTCACAATACATCTTGGTGGCTCCCGATAGAATAGAATACCGAGAACTATGATCTTTCAACAAGATTTTCTCTCTCAAGTCATCAACATTAAGAACACATAAACGGCCTTGGTATCTAAGTACACCATATCCCCTTTGGGAGAAAGTCTCTACGGATTTCTTATGTACCACCTCTTTCAATTCAACCAAAATAGGATCAAGGCCTTGCTTAGATTTCACATCTGCCACAAAAATTAATTCGGACCCATTGTGAACCATGACACCACACTTGGTGGAATCCACTAACTAAACACATAACCTGGCCAACCTATGAACATCCTGAACCAAATATTTCTTATCATCATCCACATGAGCAACACTTTCCATAGACAATCGACTAAGAGTATCCGCTTCCACATTTGCCTTGTTGGAGTGAAAAAGAACACTCATGTCATAATCCTTTAAGAATTCCAGCCACCTCCTTTGGCGAAGAGTCAAATCCTTTTGACTAATTACATATTGTAGGCTCTTGTGATCGGTAAACACAACAACATGAACTCCATATAAATAATGCCTTCATATCTTTAAGCCAAAAATAACTGCCTCTAACTCAAGGTCATGGGTAGGATAATTCTTCTCATGGACTTTAAGCTGCATTGAAGCATAGGCAATCACCACACCATTATGCATAAGTACACATCCCAACCCAACCCTAGAGGCATCACAATATACCACAAAACCATATGTAGCTTCCGGAAAAGTCAATATCATAGTGGAAATAAGTCTATCCTTCAACTTTTGGAATCTTTTCTCACAAGCTTCCGACCACATGAACTTAGCCTTCTTTTGAGTCAAAGTCGTCATCGAAGAGGCAGAGGAAGAAAATCCCTAAATAAACCTTCTATAATAACCGGCCAAACCCAAAAATCTTCTAATGTCCAAAGGAGTTAGAGGTCTTGGTCAACTCTTGACCGTATTCGTCTTCTTAGGATCTACCTCAATACCCCTACTAGACACAATATGACCAAGGAATGCTACAGACCTTAACCAAAATTCACACTTGCTAAATTTTGCAAAAAGTAGATGGTCCTTAAGAACTTGTAATACAATTCTCAAATGGTCAACATGCTCATTCTCACTCCTTGAATACATCAAAATGTCATTAATGAACACAATCACAAACATGTCAAAGTATTGTCTAAACACTATATTCATAAAGTCCATGAATGCCGCCAGAGCATTAGTGAACCCAATTGACATTACCAAGAACTCATAGTGACCATAGCGGGTCCTAAAATCCGTCTTTGGAATATCTTCATATTGTCTCACTCTTCAAAATTGTTGCCTAAGATCATTTCAAGTTCTTGCATAATTTAGTAAACCGAACCAACGGGACAAATTCTAGGTGTTATCACACACAATGTTCAAAGTAATCTCATCACACAAGGCATTGGTACCAATACCAAACGAGACTCCAGATATTCTAGCTAGTGTGCAATGTTCATCACAAGAGTCTCATTTGATAATCGGCTTGTCACAACGAGATGCTAAAAGTTCACATAATGTGTATGCAACTTCATTTTGCCTCATCATTGCCTCACATTCATTTTATTCAATTAAGAGCATTATTCAAGTCATCAGTATTGATCATAAATGAGAATCAAATTTGCACATGAACAACCACAATCACAGACAGTAGGGGTGGCACAAAATTTAAAAATAGGTCGAAACCATTTCCATTGAAAACAAGGAACCACAAGCACAAACATCTGCAAGAATCAAGATCCAAACACAATCAAAACACAAGTATAAATCACAAAAACTGAATATGTACAAAAAACATGTCATCACAAGAGGTAGATATGGAAATACCTCACCCCACCCATAAAAGAAAAACAGTTGTTCTCGAATGCAACTAAATAACAACAATCAATAAAAACAACAGAGAGGGATCTAAAGAATTATCCTGTCTACACAGTCGCTATGAATGTCGGGGCATCAATGCCTACGATCACACTTTGGGGATGAGCACATTGCCCGGTGCAATATCAACACTAGCTCCACTGGAGCCTTCCATAGAAATATCCCTCAAGGTGGTCTATCGGGTAGTCTCAATCATGGCACCCTCTAGGTCTACCAAATCTTCAAATACAGCAGCATCTCGCTCATCAAGTTGCTCCTCATTGGTCTCAGCCACAAACACAGCAGCAGTAACATCCTCCATAATATCATCTATGGCTGTACCCGGAGGTACCTTAACACGGGCTAGAATCTAAGCACTTGGATCCTCGGGAATCTCAACCTACCCAAATAGCGAAGTGAAGTCTGTGGACTTCAGATGGGCCACATCCTTCCTAAGCTCAGAGACCTCAACTTTCAAAGTCGTAACCTTAGTAGTAACCCCTGTACTCTCTCACAAATCACTACCCTCACAGTGAGAGCATCAATGGTAGCTCAGAAACCTCAGCTTTCAAAGTCATAACCTCAATAGTAACCCCCTGCCCTCTCAATCATCCAGCGCACCTCGACCTCCAGCCGAGAAGCCCACACATCTAAAGAATGGGATAGGTTCCCCATCTTGAAAAGCATGGCCTGAGTGATCGGAGGCCTGGATGTCGTGGTACTTGAAGCAGCTCTAGGAGGCTGGGAACCAGTAGAAGAACCTGGGCCTGGGAAGGACTAGAAGTAGATGTACCTGATGTCCCGAAGGCTGGTGTAGGTAGTAATTAGTTGATGTCTACCTTCGGGGATGTATTCACCAAAGCTACTCTCTTCCTATCCACCTCATCCAGTGTGTACTCGACCTTTATGTGTCGGATGTCGGTGGAGGATGTGGGAGGGACTTGATATCCCTCTTCTTGTCATGAGGAGCTCCATCCCAACCACATAACTCTATAGTAAGCAATGGGAATGATAGGGACATCTGGCGTTGTTTAGTTGTAACACCCCGGAAACTAGCAAGTTGAACTAGTGGGTTCTATAGCCTTTCGTAAGAGTTTTGGAGTGTTGTATGAGGGTTAAAATTCGTAAAAATGATTCTCGTATAAAGAATAGAGGTTTAAGGGTTAGGGAATCAAGGTACGACCCTTCAAGGACCACCTATGGGGTTCTTGGGGAGGACCATTAAGACAGCCTCGTAGGTGGGAGTCGTGGGTCAAGGCCTGCAAAATGATGCCTCAGAATCCACCTACGACTTGCCAACAGGGTCAGTAGACCCAACCACGATCTGTGGATGGATGGTTGTAGGTCAACACAATTTTTGGACTTTTAGTTTTAAGTTAGGTGCTTAGAGGTTAATTAGTTAATTAATTAGGGTTTAATGGAGGTCAGTTAGTTTGTTAATTTACCACCTATATAATCTTAATAGGCCCCTAAAACTAAGTCATTAACTCATTAATCTAAGAACCCCCAAATTACTCTCCAAATATTCTCTCTCTAGAAGTGAAGAAGAGAAGAGAAGAGGGCAGTGTTTCTCCATTGATTCAAGCTTTATTTGGGGCTTTTAAAAGAGGTATGATTAGCTTATTCATCTATGGGTTCTTCACCCTTAGATCCCCCTTAGTTTTCCCTCAATTGTAATGTCAAAAACCCAATTCTAGCTAGGTTTGTGTTTGCATTGAGGGTAGGGTTTGGGTATGATTTCAAACTAGTTTTCCCTCAATAGCATTGATTAATGATATTATGATGAATTCATGTGATTTATATAGTAAACCCTAATCAAAATTAATGAATGTTATGTTTGTTAGTTTACACCATTAGGTTTGAATTTGAAGGTTCAGAGGTAATCTTTCTAAATCAATGTCATGTACAGTAATTGATCAAATTTAGGATCATATAATCATGAATGGAGCTAGACCTAATCAAACATGAAGATTCTTGACTTGTAATGATTAAATTGAACCTGTAAGCTGAATTATGGCTAGAATCACTTAGTAGTCAAGAATATGATTGAATAAGCTTGTAATTTAGACATGAATGAAGTTAAGATTGAAAGTAGGGATTATAGCAATCAATGTTATAGCTTTGGGGGTAAAGTCAATATGATGTAATCGTGTTGTGTATTGTTATCTTTTACACACTTAGGCATGAATATGCTACGAGATCCAAGGTTCTCTCACATAGAATTATTCTAGGTTTTCTTAACAATCTAAAATGAATCCAATCTTGTTAGTCTATAATAGCTTCAAGTTGTGACGTATGTTCCTTTCATGTATAGCTTGGCTTAGTAATATAAGACTAAGGTTGTTAACTTAGAATGGAGGATCTATACTCTCCTAAGGTATAGCTTGCTTTGGCGTTGTATAATGCATTTCATGGTAGCATGAGTTAGAAGTAGTCATGGTAGTATAGAATTGAAGATTTATACTCTCATATAGGTAGCTTGAACTAGCATCATTAGGATGCCTTCATGGTCGCATGACTTGGTTTGGTCAACACCATTTCATGGTAGCTTTAGGATTGAGGACTTATACACTCCTAAGGGTTGCATATGATTGAGGATTAATACTCTCCTATGGGTAGCTTGACTTTGCATTGTAAGATGCACTTCAAGGGTAGCTTCAGTTAGTTAGTCATGGTAGCTTTAGGATTGAGGACTTATACTCTCCTAAGGATAGCTTAGGATTGAGAATCATACTCCCCTAATGATAACTTGCATTTGTATCATAATATACTTGTAAGGGTAGCATGACTTAGTTAGCTAGGACTTTTTCATGGAAGCTAGGATAGAACACTTGTACCTTACCTAGAGTAGGTTGGACTTGCATGATAGGATGTCTTCCAAGGTAGTTAGAATAGCTTAACTTAGTTATGATAGTAAGATTATAGCATGGTCTAGCCTATTAGGGGGTTATTCCTTAGTAGCCTTGAATAGAGGAAAATAGAATAGAGGGATTAGTCCCCAACTAGGGAACATTCATGATAGTCTAAAGGAGTACTTAGTGTGGGTAGTAGTATGGGATGCTATCCATACATTGTACAAGTAAGCCTTAAGCCTAGGTATGAAGGGTTCCCACACATAGTATAGACATAGCTTGGGTTGTTTTTATAGTTGTCTACCAAGATATGATTAACTTAAGATGATAGTTCCTTGTCAATATGAAGTAGGTCTAAAATGACACTTATGAATAGTAAGCATGAATAGAGTTACTCCAAGGACATGCTTAGTGTGTGTGGTAGTATGGGATAAAGGATGCCATACATGTATTGCACAAGTGTGCTTTGAGGCTACTTATGAGTATAGTACTCTTATCACATGAAAACCTAAGTCTTGACTTTGAATGTTGACTATGCCCTAGAATGACCAAAGAGAGGTACTTAGCGTGGATGGTAGTAAGGGATGCTATCCTTGCCTTGCAAAAGTATACTTGGAGGTGTCTTGTGAAGTAGTTCACTTGTAATATGAAAGACTTAAGGTTGATGTATGTAACCACGAAAGTCTAATTAAAGACTATTCCATGAACATGATGTATGTCCTATGCTCATTTACTTTGTCTTATGTTGACTTATGTTTATATGATGCTTATGTTGGAGGTTAAGCTATGACTATGATGATTATGCATATGAACATGTTTTTATCTGTTATGCTTATGTCTTATGTTGACTAACCATTTTGAGATGCTCTTATGTTGTTGTGCTAGCTTGTATACTTGATACATTATGTACGAACGCATATTACCTACATTCTAATCAACTGTAGGGTTTCTGAGATTGTGTTGCTATGGAGGCTAGATTGTTAAGGTGCTACAAATGTTGAAGAATTAGTGAGTCCTCGTAGCTTCGAGGACAAACCCACGTTCCCTTTATGTTTTTTCTTTATGTTTTAGACTTTGTATGGGCTGCATCCCAATGAGTTTTATTCAAGTGTTATGTTAGATGGCTTGAGACAAAAGTTTAGTAAAGACTTCCACTTGCAATTTATGAAAATGACTTCGATTGTAAGAGTTTTAAATTTTCTCTTACTTTTCTATTATCTTATGTTATGAATATGCTAAGGGCTTGTATGAGACCCCTTCGGGGTCAAGTGTGCCATGTTACTTCTAAGGGGTAACCCTGGGTCGTGACAAACTTGGTAATGAGAGCACAATGTGTAGAATGGTTCTAGGATTGTCTCAACCACGTCTAGTAGAGTCTTGTTCATAAATGTGAAGCGCGCCACATTTATGAATAAGGGGCTATTGGATGTTTAAGAAACCTCACTTCTTCATTCTCTCAGTCGTACCATAGAAGTTTAGCTCTAGTAGGTATTTCTTCTAATGTGTGCCTTATGGCTTTTTAGGTTATTGCAAATACTAGGGCTAATGCTAGGAGAGAAGAGGAAGACAATGGAGAGCAAGAGGTTCCTCTCTAAGTTCCACTCCAAGCTCCTCCTCAAGCTCCAAATGACCCTCCGATTGAGAATGCCACTCCAGCAGAGTTTAGGGCTTCTATGCAATTATTGGTTCAATCCTTGACGGCGCAAGACAATAGAGAAGTGGTGACTCCGGCAAACCCAATTAGGGGGATGGGTGCTTCTAGGGTAAGACAGTTTTTGAGGATGAAGTCACTCGAATATAGTTTCTTCAAAATGGAAAAAGATCCAAATGGGTTCATAGCTGAGGTGTATAAGGTTGTTGCTATCATGGGAGTGAGTTTACTAGAAAAAGTGAAACTAGACGCTTATCAATTGAGGGATGTAGCATAAATTTGGTATGAGCAATGGAAAGATGGTAGGCTGGTAGAGGTGGTCCCATAGTTTGAGAGATGTTTAAGGTGGTATTTCTAAATAATATCCTCCCTCGAGAGTTGACGGAGGCTAAATTGGAAGAGTTCATCAATCTTAAGCAAGGTAGCATGAGTGTCAAGTAGTATGCATTGAAGTTTACTCTTTTGTCTAGGTATGCTTCATCTATAGCGGCAAATCCAAGAGATAAGATGAATAGGTTTTTGTCGGTTGTGTCTGAATTGGTAGCCAAAGAATGTTATACGGCAATGCTTGTTGATAATATGGATATCTCATGCCTCATGATTCATGCCGAACAAATGGAAGAAGAAAAACTCAAGGAAGAAAAAGATAGGGAGAAAGAGAGGTCCAGGGTGGATGGTGATAAATCCTTTCATGATGGGTCCGATGGACATAATCGTTCTAGGAATCAACAAAGGTTTTCCGAACAAGGCTTTTCTAACACTCCTAAGCATAAGGATGAGAGAGTATCTACCCCTAGGCCACAAGGGATAAGTAATGAGTCCCTATGGCCCGCTTATACTAGGTGTAGTAAGAGGCATGAGGGTAGGTGTTTGGCCAGTAGAGAGGGTTACTTTAGTTGTGGTGAGAGTGTCCACATGATAAAAGATTTCCCTAAGGCTAAGGTTACAAGAAGAGAGGGTAAGCAAGTTTCCTCTAGTAGTGGGGATGTTGAGCCTCAAAAGAAGAATAGGTTTTAAGCTATCAAATTTAGAGAAGATCAAGAGTGACCTCCTCATGTCCCTTCTGGTATGTGTTTTATGCTTTAGTAAATTTCTGGATTTCTTGTCTTTTGTGACTTTTTATGTTGGAATTTGAAGTTGTTATTAGCATATATGATGTTTAGAAAAGATTGTGTATGCGTACTTCCACGGGGAAAATAGTGTGCCTACCTAGTAGGGTTATCGTGTGCTTTATGTGTTGCCATGATTTCCTTATATTCATGTTCATGAAAATGCTTAGGTCTTGTTAGAAATGACTTGTTTGCATTGTTTCCTCATAGTGTAGTACATTTGAGTAAGATTTGCATATACACTTCATTAGTTGATTATGTGCATTCCTTAGTTTTTGAGTTGAAAGGTTCCTCCTTGAATTAATGCTTTATGAGAAGAAATTTGTATTTAGGCTCCATGAGTGTGTGTTGAGCATGATTTTAGCCAGGATATATTAGTTCCTCCGTGAAAATGAGTAGATATAGAATTTCATGCATTTTGGGTTGGTACAAATAGTTCCTACTTCCGTGTGTTGCATTGAATGTGTCTAGCTTGGAATTGAAGTTTTCTTCCTTTGTTGTGTGCATTTAGATGTAGTGCATGCATGATGTGCAGCTAGCTTAGATTTTTGGCTTCAAGAAGTGTTTAGAATCGTCATGCGAGGACGAATGATCCCAAGGGGGAGATAATGTAACACCCCGGAAACTAGCAAGTTGAACTAGTGCGTTTTAGAGCCTTTCGCAAGAATTTTGGAGTGTTGTATGAGGGTTAAAACTCATAAAAATGATTCCTTTACTTAGAATAGGGGTTTAAGGGTTAGGGCGTCAAGGTATGACCCCCCAAGGACTACCCAAGGGGTCCTTGGGGAGGACCCTTTAGACAACCCCAAATCTGCAATTTACAGAATCATCTACATTTGGCCACCTACGACTTTCCAGCACGAGCAGTAGACCCATCTATAGTCCGTGGATGGGTGGGCGTAGGTCAACACAGTTTTTTGAACTTTAAGTTTTAAATTGGGTGCTATGGGGTTAATTATTTAATAAATTAGGGGTTAAGGGAGGTCTGTTAGTTAGTTAATTTACCACCTATATAATTTTAATAGGCCCCTAAAACTAAGTCATTAACTCATTCATCTAAGAACCCCCCCAAATTACTCTCCAAATATTCTCTCTCTAGAAGTGAAGAAGAAGAAGAAGAAGAGAAGAGAAGAGGGTAGTGTTTTTCCATTGATACAAATTTTTTTAGGGCTTTTAAAAGAGGTATGTTTAGCTCATTCATCTATGGGTTCTTCCACCATAGAGAATCCTTAGTTTTCCCCCAATTGTAAAGTCAAAAATCCAATTCTAGCTAGGGTTGTGCTTGCATTGTGTGTAGGGTTTTGGTATTATTCCAAACTAGTGGATAATACCTAATTATGATTGTATTAGCATTGATTAATGATATTATGATGATTTCATGTGATTTCTATGGTAAAACCTAATCAAAATTGATGAATGTGATGTTTGTGGGTTTATGCCACTAGATGTGAATTTGAAAGTTCAAAGGTAATGTTCCTAAATCAATGTCACGTATGGTAATTGATCAAATTTAGGATCATATAATAATGAATTGAACTAGACCTTATCAAACATGAAGATTCTTGACTTGTAAAGATGAAATTGAATCTCTATGATGAATTATGGCTAGAATCACTTAGTAGTGAAGAATGTGACTGAAAAGCTTGTGATTTAGACATGAATGAAGTTAAGCTTGAAAGTAGGGCTTGTAGCCATCAATGTTAGGGATTTGGGGGTAAAGTCAATATGATGTGATCTTGTTGTGTATTGTTTAGCTTCTACAAACTTAGGCATGAATATGCTAGGAGATCCAAGGTTCCCACACATAGAATGATTCTAGGTTGGCTTGACAATCTAAAATGAATCAAAGCTTGTTAGTCTAGAATAACTTGAAGTTGTGACCTATGTTCCCTTCATGTATAGCTTGGCTTAGTAGTATAAGACTAAGGTTCTTAGCTTGGGATGGAGGATCTATACTCTTCTAAGTTATAGTTTGACTTGGCATTGTATAATGCATTTCATGGTAGCATGAGTTAGAAGTTGTCATGGTAGCCTAGGATTGAGGATTTATACTCTCATATGGGTAGCTTGAACTAGCATCATTAGGATGCCTTCATGGTAGCATGACTTAGTTTGGCCAAGACCATTTCATAGTAGCTTTAGGATTGAGGACTTATACTCTCCTAAGGGTAACTTAGTATTGAGGATTAATACTCTCCTAAGGGTATCTTTACTTTGCATTGTCATATGTAATTCAAGGGTAGCTTGAGTTAGGTTAGTCATGGTAGTCTTAGGATTGAGGACTTATACTCTCCTAAGCATAGCTTAGGAATGATAATCATAATTTCCTAAGGATGGCTTGCATTTTTCTGATAATATACTTGTAAGGGTAGCATGACTTACTTTGTCTAGGACTATTTCATGGAAGCTAGGTAACATGGATCATGATAGAATGAAGTTAAGCTCAAAAGTAGGGCTTGTAGACTTCATTGTTAGGGCTTTGTGGGTAAAGCTAATATGGTGTGATCTGGTTGTGTATTTTCCTTCTCTTATATACTTAGACATGAATATGCTAAGGGATTCAAGTTCTCTCACATAGAAGGATTCTAGGTTAAGTTAAGAACCTAAAATGAATCAAATCATGTTTGTCTAGATTAGCTTGAAGTTGACGCATATCTTTCCTTCACGTATAGCTTTGCTTCATAGGATAAGACCAAGGTTGATACCTTAGGATGCGGATCTATTCTCTCATATGGGACAGCGTGACTTATCGTTGTAGGATGCATGTCATGGTAGCATGAGTTAGTAGTAATCATGGTAGCTTAGGATTGAGGATTTTTAGTCTCCTATGGGTAGCTTGAACTAGCATTTTTATGATGCATTCATGGTAGCTTGACTTGGTTTTGCCAAGACCGTTTAATGGTATCTTTAGGATTGAGGAGTCATACTCTCCTAAGGGTAACTTAGGATTGAGGATCCATACTCTCCTAAGGGTAGTTTGACTTGCATTGTAAGGTGCATTTCAATGAAAGCTTGAATTAGGTTAGGCATGGTAGCTTGGGATTGAGGACTAATACTCTCCTATGGATAGCTTAGGGTTGAGAACCATACTCCCTTATGGATAGCTTGTATTTGTATTCTAGTACACTTGTAAGGGTAGCATGACCTAGTTGGTTTAGGACTATTTCATGGTAGCTAGGAAAGGACAATTGTACCTTTCCTAGAGTAGCTTGGACTTGCATGTTAGTGTGTCTTCCAATGTAGTTAGCTTAGCTTAACCTAGTTATGTTAGTAAGATGATAGCATGATCTAGCTTATTAGGGTGTTATTCCTTGGTAGCCTTGAATTGAGAAATAGAGTTCATTCATAGGTTATGACTTGACTAGTACTAAATAGAGAAGTACCTTATATGAAAAGAGGCAAATAGAATTGAGGGACTATACACCAACTAGTGAACATTTATGGTAGTCTAAAGAAGTACTTAGTGTGGGTAGTAGTATGGGATGCTATCCATACATGGCACAAGTATGACTTGAGGCTAGTTGTGAAGGATTCCCTTATGTAGTATGACTTAGCTTGGGTTGTTTCCATAGTTGCCTTCCAAGATATGATTGACTAAGGTGGTAGTTTACTTGTCTATATGAAGTAAGGTTATAGTAAGACCAAAAAGAGGGTGAATATGACTAAGATGACTCCAAGGCCATGCTTAGTGTGAAGGGTAGTATGGGATGCCTTTCATGCATTGCACAAGTGTGTCTTGAGGTTACTTGGAAGTATGGTGCCCTTATGTTAGAAAGAGTTATGGCTTAACCATGAATATAGACTATGATAAAGAGGACCAAAAAGGGATATTTGGCTTGGGTAGTAGTATGGAATTCTATTCTTGCTTTGCACATGTATACTTTTGAGGTTACTTGAGAATGGTGATATTATGGTAATGATGACTAAGAGTCAACTATGCTTATATGATTATGACTTGTCTCCTATGCCCATTAACTATGTCTTATGTTGACTTATGTTTATATGGAGCTTATGTTGGTGACCATGCTATTACTATGATGATAACGTTATGACTATGTTATTATCTCTTACGCTTATGTCTTATGTTGACTAACCATTTGAGATGCTCTTATGATATTGTACTTGCTTTAATACTTGGTACATTTTGTACTAACGTATATTGCCTACATTCTAACCAAATGTAGGGTTGGAGACTTGAGTTGCTTTGGAGGCTAGGTTTCTAAGAGGCAGGAAGACTTGAAGATTTGATGAGTCCTCATAGCTTCGAGGATGAACCCATATTTCTCTTATGTCATTTCTCTATGTTTTTAGACTTTGAATGGGCTGCGTCCCAAAGACTTTTATTCCTGAGTTTAAATAGATGGTTTGAGACAAAGGTTTTAGTAAAGACTTCCGATTGCTTATGAAAATCTTTTCGATTTTATGGTCTTGAAGAAGTTTTAAATTTTCCATACTTTTCTATCACCTATGTTATCATGCAAAGGGCTTGTATTAGACCCCTTCAGGGTCGAGTACACCGTGTTACGTCTAGGGGGTACCCCTGGGTCGTGACAAAGTTAGTATCAGAGCATAAGGTTTTGGGATAATTTTAGGATGTCTCAAACCACATCTAGTCGAGTCTTATTCATAATTTTGAAGTGCACCACTTTTATGAATAGGAGTCTATTGGATGCTTAGAAAACTTCACTTTTTCATTCTCCAAGTTGTGCAATAGATCTATAAGCTCTCGCTCTTATCCCTTATCCGATGGTCTATAGGATGTGACTATTAGAAGGGTTTATGCTTCAAGAAGTGAGGGAGAAATGTTGGTTGTGAATCCAACTATGGCTATTTGACTTGATAGAGTTGAGATGATAGTTTGTGGTCTGACTTTAGTATGAATGGGTTGCTTTATGGTTATGTGTGTTGTTGGTAGGACCCGGCTTAGTCATGATGAGTTTTAAGGTATGTTGAAGGAGTTGATGAAATGTGGTGTTTTAGAATCATCTTGTGTGATGAGAGCGGAGGTTTAGTGATGACTTACTCCAACCTTAGAATTGAAAGAAGTAATGTTGTGAAGTGTTTTTTTAGGCTTACTCCCAAGTGGGGGATAATGTGCTTAGATAGAAAGGTCGTTGAGTATCCTTGATGTTCATGAATTAGGGTTACTAGAAATTTTCACCTTAAGAGGTGTGGTGAGTTTGAGGAGTTTAGACTCGGTGTGGTTGACTCATTTGAGATCTTGAGTGGTATTAGTAAGGTTGCTTCTGAGCTATAGGTTCTTAGTGGGAACCTCTCTAATGTAGAAGTGCCAGTAGAGGTCTTAGACCGGCAAGTTAAGAGTTAGAAGAACAAAGAAGTTGTTCCATGAAGTAGTTTGGAGTGTTCTTTTGTAAGGAATTCGGTTAACAGTGCTACTTGGGAGGCCAAGGGCCAATTAGATGTCCCAATGTCCTCATCCTTTTCCTTCTACTCCTATTCAAGCTTTAGATGATAAGTTCCTCTTTGTTTGCTCTTATGAGAAGTCATGTGTGAATAGTATGTTTCCATGATTTCCTTATATTAATGTTCATGATAGTGCTTAAGTCTTGTTAGAAATGATTTATATGCATTGTTTTTCTCACGAGGTAGTGCTTTGAATAGAATTGTAGTTAGCCTCCATGAGTTGATTATGAACATGCCTAGTTTGTGGAATTGAAGTTCTTCCTTGATTGTGTGCATTAGATGTAGTTCATGCATAATGGGCTCCTAAGTTAGATTTTAGACTTTAAATAATGTTTAAAGTGTCATTCGAGAACGAATGTTCCCAAGTGGGGGATAATGTAACACCTCGTAATTTATTGAGTTGAACTAGTGAGCTCTAGAGTCTTTGGTAAGAGGTTTGGAGTGTCATATGAGGATTAAAACTTGTAAAAATGGTTCCCGTACTTAGAATAGGTGTATTAGGGGTTAAATGTCCGGGTACGACTCCCCAAGAACCAACCAAGGGGTCCTTGAAGAGGATCCCAAAACAGTCCCCTAAATCTAGAAAATTTGAAGGATTCTAGGTTGACTTTAGAACCTAAAATGAATTAATTCATGTTACTCTAGAATAGCTTGAAGTTGAGGCATATGTTTCCTTCATGTATAGCTTGGCTAAGTAGGATAAGACTAAGGTTGATAGCTTAGGACGAGGATCTATTCTCTCTTAAGGGATAGCTTGACTTAGCATGGTAGGATGCATGTCATGGTAGCATGAGTTATTAGTAGTCATGGTAGCATAGGATTGAAGATTTATACTCTCCTATGGGTATCTTGAACTAGCATTGTTAGGATGCATTGACGGTAGCTTGACTTGGTTTAGCCAAGACCGTTTAATGGTAGCTTTAGCATTGAGGACTTATACTCTCCTAAGGGTAGCTTAGGATTTAGGATCCAAACTCTCCTAAGGGTAGCTTGACTTGAATTGTAAGGTGCATTTCAAGGATAGCTTTAATTAGGTTAGCCATGGTAGCTTGGGATTGAGGACTCATACTCTTCTAAGGATAGCTTAGGGTTGAGAATCACACTCCCCTATGTATAGCTTGCATTTGTATTCTAGTACACTTGTAAAGGTAGCATGACTTAGTTGGTTAAAGACTATTTCATGGTAGCTAGGATAGGACACTTGTACCTTTCCTAGAGTAGCTTTGACTTTCACGTTAGCGTGTCTTCCAATGTAGTTAGCTTAGCTTAACCTAGTTATGTTAGTAAGATGATAGCATGGTCTAGCCTATTAGGGGGCTATTCCTTTGTAGCCTTGAATTAAGAAATGGAATTCATTCATGGGTTATGACTTGCCTATTACTAAATACAGAAGTACCTTATATGAAGAGAGACAAATAGAATAGAGGGACTAGACCCCAACTAGTGCAGATTCATACTAGTCTAAAGAAGTACTTGGTGTGGGTAGTAGTATGGAATGCTATCCATACATGGCACAAGTATGACTTGACACTAGTTATGAAGGGTTCCCTTATGTAGCATGACTTAGCTTGGGTTGTTTCCATAGTTTTCTTCCAAGAGATGATTGACTAAGGTTCTAGTTCCCTTGTCTATATGTCACGACCCGAGAGCACCCCTTAGTCGTAACCGGCGCACTCGACCTCGAAGAGGTCTAATACAAGCCCCTTTGCATTCATAACATTCGATATAGAAAATAATGTGGAATTAAAAATTATTTAAAACCAACAATCTTAAAAATCTCTCATAAAAGCATGGGAACTAAGTCTCACATGGCCATCTTAAAGACAACATTAACAAGATAGGGTCAAGGCCCTTTACAATAAAAAGAACTCTATTTAAATCTATTACAAGAGTCTTATCATAAAAAGTAGAATATGGGAGTCTTGTCCTCGACAAATGAGGACATACCACAAGATCTTGAGAGAACTTCAATTCCCAAGCATTACTAGAGAACTTGATCACTTGCCGGAACCTACACTTGTAGAAAATAGAGAAATGTATGGAGTTAGCACAATTAAGTACTAAGTATGATGACCATGCAAAAACATGCTAAAAAGGGACATTTAGATGAGATATATGCTCTTATGCCATTTTGGTAAAACCTTCATAATACAAGTTCAAGAGACACATTATAAGACAGTATCCCTATCATAGACATGCTCAACTAGTACCAATATACACCACATAATCATATTAGTCAAATATGTCATTTCATCATCATAGAACCTCTATCCAAAGTTACCCTAAGACACAATTAAGTAAGATATGAAGGAGCCGCTCATACAACCTCTTCAAGCACACCTAAGTGTTCCTCAAGACTACCCTAGATAAGGACCTTTCTATTTCAACATAATATCAGTAAGTCAACACTCTTTATTAAACCATTTTTAAGAGATTCATGCATTTAGGGGACTTTCACACATTAGTCATTAAGACTTAGGGAACTCACTTTAACATCTTCAAAGCCTACTCGTGCCATGTGTAGATAGCATCCCATACTACTACATACACGTTGTAGAACCTATCCAATAACTAGAGTGCACATCCCACATGATGGGAATAGGCACTACCTGACATAGACCACACTAGCTAGGCGTGGAATCCGGTGTCATAAGATCCCACACCGTGGAGGGTGTTCTACTTGCCAAGAGTAGAACTACTACACATCCCATGTAGGCACATGGTTTAGGGGATATCCAAAGAAGTTCATTGTGCCCTAACTTCATGATTGGAGAGGGCCACCCTCTTAACCATATCCACTCGGTGCTTAGCCTTAGTTCCCATAAAGTAGTTTCATTCACATATATATACTAGAGTGGGCACCATCATTAGGTCTAGCCAACCCATAGTACTTTTACCAGGAAGGGCACCACAAAGGATCTACCGATCAAGGTTCATTAAGGATAGCTCATTGACTTTCTTAGAGAGGGTTTTCTACCGTTCCGGTCCACTAATTCAAAGTTTATCATTTCACACAAGAAGAAGGTCATCACCATAAGGTCCACCACTTCAAGGTTTCACATTCACTAAGGGGTCTAGACTTACTCATGAAAAGCTACCATGCTTAGGTCTAGCCTATTCTAAATATAGCCTAGAATGCCTCTTTAGTCATTCATAGAAAGGGCACCATGCTTAGGTCTACCAATCCATGCTCAATTAGACACATAAGTCAAAATATCACATTCAAGAAGAGCTACCTAAGTCTACCAAATCAAGAGACAATGTCACCATATAGAGACCCTTCTTAGTCTAACATCATCACTTATGAACATTAAGTGAGATCACACTTTCAATCGCAATGCTACACCCTTTACACAAGATCACCTTGAGATCCCATGAACACCTTCACATTATACATTCAATGCATCATAACATGATAATACATCAATTCATTATGTAATGCCTTCAAGGCCATGTTCACAATACATTCCATAAGTAAACACCTCCACCATAAGTGGATCACACATCATTCTATCACAATGGTATATCAATTCTACATTAATAATAAAGTTAGGTCAAACTTACCCTTTTCCATAGCCACAATCACCATTCCTCCATTATCCAACAATTCACAATACATAAGCATAGATAATAATAGAAATCAACTATACAACTCAATCTAAACACAATTTCATCAACATTGAATCATAAGCAATAAACCCACTTCATAAGCTAATTTTAGGGTTTTGTGGAAATCAAGGGCTCATAGAGTTTTTCATCCCTAAAACTTCAATCAAACATCAATAACATCATAGCTTGTCTTTTGAAATCATTTTCATGCAAAAACCCTTGAGTGGAGTGAGAAAGGGGCTTTCTCATAAACTTTGGAAAACTTAAAAACCATTTGAGATTTGGCTATAGGGAGAAAACTAGCCCTAGATAAACAGCCACCATACCATATTATCAGGAATGCCCATGAAATTTGATGGAGGAAACCTTGAATTCTAAACCCTAGCTTCCCACACCTTCTTCTTCTTTGTGCTTGAGAGAAATATAAAGAGAAAAGAACTTTGTGGATTTTGAATAGGGTCTTTGAAATAAGGATTAAAGGAAGGTTTTAAGACTTAAAACTATTTATATGAATCATATAATCCTTTTAAAATCAACCCCACACTTTAAAACATTTACAAGAAATTACCCAAAAGCCCCTAAATGAGGCAGCCCCGTCAGGGACCACTCCCACTTGGATGGGCCGTGAAGGGCACCATGGCTCGTGGTGGTGCCCGTGCTCCCTTGACAAGTGGAACTCTCCACCATGTGAAGCCCTCAACTGCCCAAGTCATATTCATGGAGGCTCCCACGATCCGTGGTGCACACCACGAGTCGTGGCGGAGCTCATGAAGATAAGGCAGCACCTAGGCAAAGTTGCCTTGCCTCCCTTGAGACCAAGTGATCTTCACGCCCCCAAGTATATGGACCGTCTATGGCACCACTGGTCATGGTGGTGCCGGTGGTCTTTGGGGCAGTGAGCAGCCAACTTGGGACAGCCTTGGCTTTTTGGCCAAGGCTTGCCCCTTTTGGCTTGGCTCCTTGTCTAGCACCCTCAACCAACCTAGAGTTGATCTCATAGCATGGAGTCTAACACGTGCCTTGACGTTGACTCCTTAGACCCCCTTCCAAACAAGGCTAGGGAAACATTACACCACGAAAACACATTAGCTCAAAAGACTAGTCTCTGAACATCATGGTCGTCCCTTGACGTTCGACCTCAAAACTCTTCAAACTAAATCTTAAAACAAATAACCAACTTCCAAAACACATGTGAAGCTATAGTTCATCCTATTTCATTTTAGGGTCATCATAATATCCCCCACTTGGAAACATTCGTCCTCGAATAATACTTACAAACATAAAGGGTAAGGACTTCAAGACTAGTAGCCCACAATCATGCATTCAACATTATAACGATTCACATAGTTAGGAGGAACATTAACTACACATAAAAAGCTCAAAACACAACAAGAAGGTAGGAACTACATCCACCAACTCATTATGCCCAACAACATCAACATTCTCATTTCTTTGGAGGAACTTCCTTTTCCAAACATTATCATCATCAACCACATTATGCAAATTTCTCATAAAGCACAATTATGCAACAATTTCGAGAACACCTTTTTAAGCATGCTCACAAGTCAACTCATGCAACATTTAAGCAACTCATTATAGATGCATATCAACATAAGGGACAACATTTATGAAAACTCATTTTCTCATTTAACAAGAATTCAACTAGAACATCCATAATATAAGGAGACCATGGAAACTCAAATTCACCTAAGACTCTGAACCATGCAACATGCTACTAGAAACTCTAAGCCTCAAGCTTGAATAGAATAGAAGGAAAGAGGTAAGGACATCAACACTCTCATCAACCACCCTATTCAACATACCATCCCCCACTTGGGAGAAACCCAACTAAGGCTATCATGAAACAACACACAAGGATCTCATTACCAAAAGCAAGGAACTATAACTTACCGGCACCTCCATCCGGATTTGCCTCCTTGTTAACTTGGAGAGCATAGAAACGAGTCTTCTTTTGATCATCAAGATTTGGTCCACCATGTGATGCTTTCTTGGCCTCCCTTCCTCTAGCCATGAGGGTAGGACAATATCTCACCTTGTGATAATTCTTCCCACAACCATAGCATCCACTAGTACCGGCTAGACACTTCCCAAAATGCTTCTTTCCACAAGTGGAGCAAGTAGGCTTAGCATATTGAGAACCACCACCTCTCTGTTGGTTGACCTTAGGAGCACTTGAGAAATCTTGGTTACGAGCTCACCTAGGTTTTCCTTGCTCATCGGACCTACCCCTTTTTATTAATTTTTTCACCCTCATAAGTTTGGACTCCTCAATATATTGAGTGTACACAACAAGTCTAGAAATGTTCATTTCATCATGGAGCATTGCCATATGGCACTCTTCCTTAACCAAGTTGGATACACTGGTAACATACCTACTTATCTCCTCCCTTGGGTTACTCACCAAGGATGGAGCATATCTAGACAACAAGGTAAACTTCAAAGAGTACTTGTCACGACCCGAGAGCACCCCCTAGTCATAACACGGCGTACTCAACATCTCGGAGGTCTAATACAAGCCTCATAGCATTCATTCTGGCATTAGTAATAAAAACCGTAAGGAATTAAGAACTTTATACAAAAATCCATAAGACTCAAAGGTCATATTAAAACATCTTTCAAAAATACACAAGCAGAATACTAAATGTCTTTAGCCATCTTAGACACAAACTTGAAACATAATAGGTACATGCCCCTTTACAATCAAAATGAATACTAATACTCTATTACATGAACCAAAAGAAACTTCTTAAAACATGTGTCCTCGAATCATGAGGACATACCACTACTTGGAAGAATATAGCAATCCAAGCAACTCCAAATCTAGAGATCCTCCTAGTTACCACCACCTACACTTGTAGTACAACATGGAAGAATGGGTTAGAACAATTAAGTACTAAGTATGATGACCATGCAAAAACATGATAAAAAGGACATTTAATTGAAGGTCATACTTTTTATGCAATTTTAGTAAAATCTCATGAACATTGATACAATAGGCATATTACAAGTCACAACTAGCATACAAAGTCACATAGGTCACATTTCATCAAAATCACATATACTATTTACCTTTACCTTGAACTTTAAGCCTATCAATTCATATTCATCATAGCTTTCATACATCAACAAGAGGACACCTAAGTCTACCACTTCAAGACACAACATTACATGATAGAATTTCTTCGATTATATCAACATCATTCATAAATGTTAAGAGAGAATATATTTTCAATCACAACACATCAATAATTCTTTATAAGATCGTCAATCCACAATTGAAATCACACGAATAACAGTCACATTACACAACATCATAACAATACTACAATTATCCAAATAATGCCTTCAAGGCCATGATCACAATGTATATATAAAGTAAACACCTCCACACTTTCAAGTGGTTCAACAATCTATGAACAATTCTATAATCAACATAAAATTAGGTCACAATTTGACGCTTCAAGACAATAATCCCAATTACTCAATTCACCAACAATTTTTAACAATTAGATATAAATAATAACATAAATCAACAGTCCACATCAATCTAAACTTAACTTCATCATCATTAGATCAAGATCAACAAACCCACTTTATAACCAAATTTAGGAAATTGAGGAATCCATGGGTTCATGGAGTTTTTCTTCATAAAACCATCCATTAACATTAATAACATAATAAAACTTCAATTGAAATCATTTCATGCAATAACCCATGCTTAGAATTCGAAATAGGGTTTTTGAGACTTTTGAAAAGATTTGAAAACACTTTGATTGGACTCCTTGAAATAAAGAGGAATAAAGGATAAAGGATCACAATACCTAAGAGATGAAATCCCCTCGAAATTGAAGAAGAAATCACTTGAAACCTTCAACCCTAGCTAGAAGCTTCACCTTGACCTTCAATTGTGTTCTAGAGAGAACTTTGGAGATAAGGGTTTTGTATTGGGTGGTTGGGAATAATGGGGTAAATGAAGTGGTTTAGGACTTAAAATCCTTTTAATTAATGATATAAAACATTTAAAATCAACCCCACACTTTAAAAAATTAAAACGAAATTATCCAAAAGCCCATAAATGAGGCAGCACTGTCAGGGACCACGCCCACTTGAACGGGTTGTGAGGGGCACGACAGCCCGTGGTGTTGCCAGTGGTCCTTGAGGCAGTGTTCTTCCCAAGCTTGCCAACCCCTTCAAGGCCAAGGCAAGTCCACGGAAGCTCCCACGATCCGTGGTTAACACCACGAGTCGTGGTGAAGCTCGTGAACATGGGGGCAGTAGCTAGGCAAAGTTGCCTTGCCTCCCATGAAGCTAAGTCACCTTCACGCCCTTCTTGATGGACCGTCTAGGGCACCACTAGTCATGGTGGTGCCCATGTTCATTTGAGGCACTACACTCCTCAACATGCACCACTTCCAATCAAGCCAAGGCCACCCCACGAGCCTTCCCACGATCCGTGGTCCTGACCACGAGTCGTGAAGTGGCTCTTAAAGGGTGCCTTAGTCTTGGCACGACTTCCTTGGACCTTGCCTTGCCACCACGGGTGGCACCACGGGTCATGAAGACCCTCTTTGGAGAGGTTGGGCAGTGTCTAAGGGGTGTCATAGTCTCCCACAATGCCAAGGCAAGCCCACGACACCTCCCACGCTCTGTGGTCAAGACCACGAGTTGTGGTGAATTTCGTGGTGCATAGGAAGTAGCTAGGCCAACTTACTATGCTTCCCACATGCCTAAGGACTTCCGCGAGCCCTTTCACGAACCGTGGTCTAGACCACTGGCCATGAAAGTGGTCGTAGTTCTTGAGGCAGTGTCTTCACCAACTTGGGCAGCCTTGGCCCTTGGCTTAGGCTTGCCCCTCTTTGGTTGAGCACTTGGCCTAGAACCCTCATACAAACCTAAAAAGGTCCTTTACACTAGGGGTCTAGTACTTACCTCAATGTTTAGCAACTAAACCCCTTAGCTCACAACACACACCCTCACATAAGCTCTAGTGCAACCTATCATTTTACGGGTCATTACATTATCCCCCACTTTGGAACAATCGTCCTCGAATGACACTTAAACACATTAAGGGGTAACAACTCAATACTAGCAGCCCACAACAAGCATGAAACATTAATATAAAAGCATCAACATTGGAGGAAACATCAACTCCACATCCACAAGGTATCAAAACACAAAAGAAGGTAGGAACTTCATCCACAATCTCATTATGCATCAAACTTCACATTCTTTCTCAATTCTTTGGAGGAACTTCCTTATCCATAACAAAACATGCTCATTACAACATCGATAGGCACATTATGCAATTATCTCATTAAAGCACATCATGCAACCTTTCAAGAACACATTTAAGCATGCTCAACTAGTCAACTCATGAAACATTTTAGCAAGTCATCATATATGGATGTGAACATGAGGATTAAAATTTTGAAAACTCATTTAATCATTTAAACAAGGATTCAACTAAAATATACAAATCATAGGGAGAATATGGAAACTCAATTCACACAAGACTCCAATACATGCAACATGCTACTAAGGACTCTTTGTCTCAAGCTTGAATAAGAATAGAAGAAAGTGGCAAGGATGCAAAAACTCACCACAACTTAGTATACAACATACCATCCCCCACTTTGGGAAAAACCCAACTAAGGTTAACATGAACAACAACAAGGAACTATGACTTACCGGTACCGTCATCCGGATTTGCTTCCTTGTTAGCTTGGAGAGCATAGAAACGAGTCTTCTTTTGAGCATCAAGATTTGGACCACTATAAGAAACTTGCTTAGCATCTCTTCCTCTAGCCGCAAGAGTAGGACAATTTCTCACTTGATGATCACTCTTGCCACACTCATAGTAACCACTAGTACCGGCTAGACATTTCCCAAAATGCTTCTTCCCAGAATTAGCACAAAGAGGCTTAGAAAATTGAGATCCACCACCTTTCTCCTCATTAGCCTTAGGATCATTTGAAGAACCTTGGTTAGGACCTCTCTTCTAGAACCTAGGTTGACCTTGCCCATCGGATCTAACCCGCTTCAAATCCCTACTAATCCTCTTAAGTTTGGATTCCTCAATAGATTGAGCATACACCATGAGCCTAGAAATATCCATGTCATCATGGAGCATTGTCGTATGGCACTCTTCCTTAACAAGGTCGGATATACAGGACACAAACCTACTCATTTCATCTCTAGGGTTGGACACCAAGGATGGAGCATACTTAGACAATAGGGTAAACTTCAAAGAGTACTCCTCTACATTCATGCTACCTTGCCTAAGGTTTATAAACTCCTCAACCTTACACTCCCTCTTCTCACAGGGAAAGTACCTACCAAGGAAAGTACCCTTAAACTCCTCCCATTCTATAGGACCCGCTTCAACCGGCCTATTGGCCTTCCATTGAGTGAACCACACTTGGGCCACTTCCTTCAATTGGTAGGAAGCCAACTCCGCCTTCTCAGTAGAAGATACACCCATAGCATTGACTATCTTATAAACTTCATCCAAGAATTCTTGGGGATCTTCACCCATTCTAGAGCCAATAAAAATAGAAGCATTGATCCTTACGAAGTCTCTTAATCTTGAGGCTACGAAATTCTCATTCACCCTAGGCCTCTTATCTTTAATCACTTGAGCCGTCACGGCTCGGGATAGGGTTAGAAGAGCAACTCTAATATCCTCATTAGTCATATCTGGGGGAACCACCGGAACCTCATTCTCTTGGTTGCTTAGAGGAATTTGGCCACCTTGAAGACCTTGATCACCTTGGGGAGGAACTCCTTCAATAGCAATCTCCTCTTCCACTCTCCTCGGGTTAGCGCTTGTATACATTTCCTATAAACACAAGAGAGAGATTAGAAAAAGATGCTTATAGAACCATACTCAAAGGCACGACTTCAAGAATAATGAAAGAAGTGTAACTTCTACCGTCCTATAGCCTCTTGCTCATAGATGTATCGCGACTCACCACCCATGAACAAGACTCTACTAGACGTGACTTGTGAGACTCTGAACCTAAGAACCGTTTTTAAAACCTTATCCTTTGATACCACGTTTGTCACGACCCGAGAGCACCCCTAGTCGTAACACGGCGTACTCGACCTCTCGGAGGTCTAATACAAGCCTCATAGCATTCATTCATCGCATTAGTAATAAAAACCATAAGGAATTAGAAAATTTATACAGAAATCCATGAGACTCAAAGTCATATTAAAACATCTTTCAAAAATACACAAGCAGAATACTAAGTCTCTTTAGCCATCTTAGAGACAAACTTGAAACATAATAGGGACACGCCCCTTTACAATCGAAATGAATACTAATACTCTATTACATGAACCAAAAGAAACTTCTAAAAACATGTGTCCTCGAATCATGAGGACATACCACTACTAGGAGGAATATAGCAATCCAAGCAACTTCAAAGCTAAAGATCCTCCTAGTTACCACCACTTATACTTGTAGTAAAACATGGAAGAATGGGTTAGCACAATTAAGTACTAAGTATGATGACCATGCAAAAACATGCTAAAAAGGACATTTAGTTGAAGGTCATGCTTTTTATGCCATTTTAGTAAAATCTCATGAACATTGGTACAATAGGCATATTACAAGTCACAACTAGCATACAAAGTCA
The DNA here is from genome assembly GCA_036250385.1 of Solanum microdontum. Lineage (NCBI taxonomy): Eukaryota > Viridiplantae > Streptophyta > Magnoliopsida > Solanales > Solanaceae > Solanum > Solanum microdontum. The sequence goes on from JAJONQ010010599.1 coordinate 41,136, forward strand.
CATAGGTCACATTTCATCAAAATCACATATACTCTTTACCTTTTTCTTGAACTTTCACCTCAAGTAATCCTCAAGCCATGCCTTTATGCGATGTATGGGTAATCTCCCATACCACCACCCACACTAAGGCACCACCTTAAGGTCACAAAAAGTTAACTTACCATTCATCCTTTCCACCTATATGCAGTAGAACACATAGGACATATAACCAAGTTCATTAAGTAAGTCATTTCATTATCTTAGGAACTCCATCTAAAGTTACCCTAAGACACACCTAAGTAAGACATGGAGGGGCAGCCCATACTACCTCTTCACACCACACCTAGGTGTTCCTTAAAGCTACAATAGACAAGAACCTTTACATTTCAATAGAACATGCTAAGCAACTCATTCAACCTTTCTTTTAGACAAATAAGTCAACATTCATCATTACAGACAATTAGAGGACACATTTACTCATTTTGAGGACTTCATTGAATAGCCATGAAGGGTTAGAGAACTCACTAAAGTACCTTCAAAGCCTACTCGTGCAATGTATAGATAGCATCCCATACTACTACCTACACTTTGTAGTACCTATCAAATGACTAGAGTGCACATCTCACTAGATGGGAATAAGCGTTTAATCGACATAGACCATGCAAGCTAGACATGGAATCCGGTGTCATATTGCCCCACACCGTAAAGAGGTGTTCCACTTGCCTAAGGTAGAACAATAATCTTAGCTCGGATTTGTTTCCTTAGTATGGATGGCATCCGCTAGCTAATATCCTATGTGGGCACATAGTTCTAGGATAGGAAGATGTTACTTGGAACTCTAGCCTCTTTATTGGGAGAGTTTCAACCTAACCATATCCACGCGGTGCTTAGCCTACATTCCCATAGATTAGTTTCATTCACGTGAACAAACTAGAGTGGGCACCATCATTAGGTCTAGCCGATCCATAGTATTCTTACCAAAAAGGGCACCAACATTAGGTCCACTGATCGAGGTTTATTAAGGATTGCTCTAGGGTCCTTACGAAAAGAATGCAACTAGCCTATTGTCTCATGGCCCTTCATTACATGCTCACACTCACGAATGGAATACCACTAGCCTATCGATTCTAGAGTCTTTATTACATTACATCATTTATGAAGAGAATGCATTAAGCCTATCAATTCATATTCATCATAGCTTTCATATATCAAGAAGAGGACACCTAAGTCTACCACTTCAAGACTCAACATTACATGATAGAAGATCTTCGATTAAATCAACAACACTCATAAGTGTTAAGAGAGAATATATTTTCAATCACAACACATAAATAATTCTTTATAAGATCATCAATCCACAATTGAAATCACACGAATAACCTTCACATCACACAACATCATAACAATACTACAATTATCCAAATCATGCCTTCAAGACCATGGTCACAATGTAAATATAAAGTAAACACCTCCACACTTTCAAGTGGATCAACAATCTATGAACAACTCGATAATCAACACAAGATTAGGTCACAATTTAACCCTTCAAGCCAATAATCCCAATTACTCAATTCACCAACAATTCTTAATAATTAGGTATAGTTAATAACATAAACAACATCCCACATCAATCTAAACTTAAATTCATCATCATTAGATCAAGATCAGCAAACCCACTTTATAGCCAACTTTAGGAAATTGAGGAATCCATGGGTTCATGGAGTTTTTCGTCATAAAACCATTAATTAACATTAATAACATAATAAAACTTCAATTGATATCATTTAATGCAAGAACCCATGCTTAGAATTCAAAATAGGGTTTTTGAGTCTTTTGAAAATCTTTGAAAACACTTTGATTGGACTCCTTGAAAAAAAGAGGAATCAAGAATAAAGGATCACCATACCTAAGAGATGAAATCCCCTTGAAATTGAAGAAAAAATCACTTGAAACCTTCAACCCTAGCTTTAAGCTTCACCTTGACCTTCAATTTTGTTATAGAGAGAGAACTTTAGGAGAGAAGGGTTTTATAATAAATAATATAAAACATTTAAAATCAACCCCACACTTTAAATAATTAAAATGAAATTTCCGAAAAGCCCCTTAATGAGGCAGCCCCGTCAGGGACCACGCCCACTTGAACAGGTCATAAGGGGCACCACAGCTCGTGGTGGTGCCCGTGGTCCTTGAGTCAGTGTGGTTCCCAAGCTTGCCAAGCCCTTCAAGGCCAAGGCAAGTCCACAGAAGCTCCCACAATCTGTGGTTAACACCACAAGTCGTGGTAAAGCTCATGAACTGGGAGGCAGTACCTAGGAAAAGTTGTCTTGCCTCCCATGAAGCTAAGTCACCTCATCGCCCTTCTTGACGTACCGTCTAGGGCACCACAAGTCGTGGTGGTACCCGTGGTCATTTGAGGCAGTAGCATCCTTAACATGCACCACTTCCCATCAAGCCAAGGCCACCACACGAGCCTTCCCACGATTCGTGGTCAAGGCGATGAGTCGTGAAGTGGCTCTTGATAGGTTCCTTGGTCTGGGCACGACTTCCTTGCACCTTGCCGTGCCACCATCGGTGGCACCACGGCTCGTGAAGACCCTCGTGATGAGGTTCGCCCTAGGCTCCCACAATGCCAAGCCAAGCCCACGACCGCTCCCACACTCTGTGGTCAACACCACGAGTCGTGGTACTTAGGCAGTGGCTAGGCTAACTTGCCATGTTTCCCACACACCTAATGGACTTCCACGAGCCCTTTCACGAGCCGTGGTCAAGACCACGGGCCATGAAAGTGGTCATAGTCCTTGAGGCAGTTTCTTCACCAACTTGGGCAGCATTTGCCCTTGGTTTACGCTTGCCCCTTTTTGGTTGTGCACTTGGCCTAGAACCCTCATACAAACCTAAAAAGGTCCTTTACACATAGGGATCTAGTACTTACCTCAATGTTTAGAAACTAAACCCCTTAGCTCATAACACACACCCTCACATAAGGCTTTCGTGCAACCTATCATTTTATTGGTCATTACAGTACTCCTCCACACTCATGCTACCTTTCCTAAGGTTTATAAACTCCTCAATCTTACACCCTCTCTTCTCACGGGGAAAGTACTTTCCTTAGAATGGTTCCTTAAACTCTTCCCATTTTATGGGACCCGCTTCAATCTTCCTATTTTCCTTCCATTGAGTGAACCACACTTGGGCCACCTACTTCAATTGATAGGAAGTCAACTCCACCTTTTCCCTAGAAGATACACCCATAGCATCCACTATCTTATAGATTTCATCCAAGAATGCTTGGGGATCTTCTCCCATTCTAGAGCCAAGAAAGATAGGAGGTTTCATCCTCACAAAGTCTCTCAACCTTGAGGCCACGGTACTCTCATTAGCATTCACCCTAGGCCCCACATCTCGGTTAGCTTGAGTCGTCATGGCTTGAGCTTGAGTTAGAAAATCCACCCTAATCTCTTAATTAGTCATGGCCGAGGGAACCACCGGAACTTCATTCTCTTGATCACCTATAAGGACTTGGCCACCTTGAAGACCTTGAACATCTTGGGGAGGAGCTCCCTCATTTCCAATATCCTCTTCCGCTCTCCTCGGGTTAGCCCTCATATTCATCTCCTATAAACACAAGAGAAGGATTAGGAAAAGGACACTTATAGACCAAACTCTAAGGTACGACTTTAAGAATAATGAAAGAAGTGTAACTTCTACCGTCCTATAGCCTCTCGCTCATAGATTTGTTGCGACTCACACCGATGAACAAGACTCTACTAGACATGGCTTGTGAGACTTTTAACCTAAGGACCATTTTCAAAACCTTATGCTCTAATACCAAGTTTTTCAAGACCCGAGAGCACCCCTAGTCGTAATCAGCGTTCTCGACCTCGAAGAGGTCTAATACAACCCCTTAGCATTCATAACATTCGATATAGAAAATAGTGTGGAATTAAAGCTTATTTAAAACCAACAATCTTAAAACTCTCATAAAAGCACGAAAACTAAGTCTCACATCGCCATCTTAAAGACAACATTAACAAGATAGGGTCACGGCCCTTTACAATCAAAAGAACTCTATTTAAATCTATTACAAGAGTCTTATCATTAAAAGTAGAATGTGAGAGTCTCGTCCTCGACATATGATGACATACCACAAGATCTTGAGAGAACTTCAATTCCCAAGCTTTACTAGAGAACTCGATCACTTGCCGGAACCTACACTTGTAGAAAATAGAGAAAAGTATGGAGTTAGCACAATTAAGTACTAAGTATGATGACCATGCAAAAACATGCTAAAAAGCAACATTTAGTTGAGATATATGCTCTTATGCCATTTTGGTAAAACCATCATAATACAAGTTCAAGACACACATTATAAGTCACCATCCATATATAAGACAATATCCCTATCATAGACATGCTCAACTAGTACCAATATACACCACATAACCATATTAGTCAAATATCTCATTTCATCATCATAGCACCTCTATCCAAAGTTACCCTGAGACACACTTAAGTAAGACCTGAAGTGGCCACGCATACAACCTCTTCAAACACACCTAAGTGTTCCTCAAGGCTACTCTAGATAAGGACTTTTCTATTTCAACATAATATCAATAAGTGAACACTCTTTATTAAACCATTTTTGGAGACCTTCATGCATTTAAGGAACTTTCACATATTAGTCATTAAGGCTTAGGGAACTCGATTTAACACCTTCAAAGCCTACTCGTGCCATGTATAAATAGCATCCCATACTACTACTTACACATTATAGAACCTATCTAATAACTATAGTACACATCCCACATGATGGGAATAGGCATTAACCGACATAGACCACACTAGCTAGGCATGTAATCCGGTGTCATAAGATCCCACACCACAAAGGGTGTTCTACTTGCCAAGGGTAGAACTAGTACACATCCCATGTAGGCACATGGTTTAGGGGATATCCAAAGAAGTTCATTGTGCCCTAACCTCATGCTCAGATAGGGCCACCATCTCAACTATATCCACTCAGTGCTTAGCCTTAGTTCCCATAGAGTAGTTTCATTCACATATATATACTAGAGAGGGCACCATCATTAGGTCTAGCAAACCCATAGTACTTCTACCAGGAAGGGAACCACAAATGATCTACCGATCAAGGTTCATTAAGGATATCTCATGGACATTCTTAGAGAGGGTTTTCTACCGTTCCGGTCCACCAACTCTAAGTCTATCATTTCACACAAGAAGAAGGTCATCACCATAAAGTCTACCACTTCAAGGTTTCACATTCACTTAGGGGTCTAGACTTACTCATGAAAAAGGTATCATTCTTAGATCTACCCTATTCAAGATATAGCCTAGAATGCCTCTTTAGTCATTCATAGAAAGAGCACCATGCTTAGGTCTACCAATTCATGCTCAATTACACACAAAAGTCAAAATATCACTTTCAAGAAGAGCTACCTAAGTCTACCAAATCAAGACACAACCTCATCATATAGAGACCCTTCATAGTCTAACATCACCACTTATGAACATTAAGTGAGATCACACTTTCAATCACAACGCTACACCCTTTACACAAAATCGCCTTGAGATCCCATGAAGACCTTCACATTATACATTCAATACATCATAACATGATAATACATCAATTCATTATGTATTTCCTTCAAGGCCATGCTCACACTACATTCCATAAGTAAACACATCCATCATAAGTGGATCACACATCATTCTATCACAATGCTATATCAATTCTACATTAAAAATATAGTTAGGTCAAACTTACCCTTTTTCCAAAGCCACAATCACCATTCCTCCATTCTCCAACAATTCACAATAGATAAGCATAGATAATAATATAAATCAACTATACAACTCAATATAAACACAATTTCATCAACATTGAATCATAAGCAATAAACCCACTTCATAAGCTAATTTTAGGGTTTTGTGGAAATCAAGGGCTCACAGAGTTTTTCATCCCAAAAACTTTAATCAAACATCAATAATATCATAGCTTGTCTTTTGAAATCATTTTCATGCAAGAAACCTTGAGTGGAGTGAGAAAGAGGCTTTTTCATAAACTTTGGAAGACTTAAAAACCATTTGAAATTTGGCTCTAGGACGAAAAATAGCCCTAGATAAAGATCCACCATACTTTATAATCAAGAATGCCCAAGAAATTTGATGAAGGAAACCTTGAATTCGAAACCCTAGCCTCCCACACCTTCTTCTTCCTTGAGCTTGAGAGAAATATAGAGAGAGAAGAACTTTGGGGTTTTTGTTTAGGGTCTGTGAAATAAAGAGTTAAAGGAAAGTTTTAAGACTTAAAACTATTTATTTGAATCATATAAACCTTTTAAAATCAACCCCACACATTAAAACTTTTACAAAAAATTACCCAAAAGCCCCTAAATGAGGCTACCCTGTCAGGGACCATGCCCACTTGGACGGGTCGTGAAGGGCACCATGGTTCGTGGCAGTGCCCGTGGCCCTTGAATAGTGGGCCTCTCCATCGTGTCAAACCCTCAAGGGCCCAAGGCATCTTCACGGAGGTTCCTACGATCTGTGGTTCAAACCACGAGTCGTGGTGGAGCTCGTGAAAATGAGGCTGCACCTAGGCAAAGTTTCCTTGGCTCCCTTGAGACCAAGTGATCTTCACGCCCAAGTATACGGACCATCTAGGGTACCGCTGGTCGTGGTGGTGCCCGTGGTCTTTGGGGCAGTAAGTAGCCAACTTGGGACAGACTTGGCTTTTTAGCCAAGGCTTGCCCCTTTTGGCTTGGCTCCTTGTCTAGCACCCTCAACCAACCTAGAGTAGGTATCATAGCATGGAATCTAGCATGTGCCTTGACGTTGACTCCTTAGACCCCTTTTCAAACAAGGGTAGGGCAACATTACACCACTAAAACACATTAGCTCAAAAGACTAGTCTCTGAATGTCTAGGTCGTCCATTGACGTTCAACCTGAAAACTCTCCAAACTAAACCTTAAAAGCCAAAAATATTCATTTTAACAAATAATTAACTTCCAAAACACGTGTGAAGCTCTAGTTCATCCTATTTCATTTTAGGGTCATCACGCTATATGAAGTGAGCTTATAGTAAGACCAAAAAGAGGGTGAATATGACTAAGATAACTTCAAGGCTATGCTTAGTTTGAAGGGTAGTATGGGATTCCTTTCGTGCATTGCACAAGTGTGTCTTGAGGTCACTTTTAAGTATGGTGCCCTTATGGTAGAAAGACTTATGACTTAACCAGGCATATAGACTATGATTAAGAGGACCAAAAAGGGATACTTGGCCTGGCTAGTAGTATGGCATGCTATTCTTGCTTTAAACATATATTCTTTTGAGGTTACTTTAGAATGGTGCTATTATGGTAATGATTACTAAGAGTCAATTATGCTTATATGATTATGACTTGTTTCCTATACTCATTAACTATGTCTTATGTTGACTTATGTTTATATGGATCTTATGTTGGAGACCATTGACTTGACGTATACGGGTGCTTCATCCATACTAAGCGTCCACGGTCGTTCAATAGTAATATAACAGAACCAAGGGTTGGTGTCATTCTCATAGGGAGCGGTTTGCAATTGAGAATTAATAGAAAAGTAAAAATGTGTTCAAGTTAATTATAGCTAAAGACATGATTGAGTAAAAACATGATAAATTTAAAAGGTGACACGAATGCGAATTATCAATGGGGCGTTTGTATTCAACTAATAAACCAAAAATACAAAAAATATAAAAATGCAAATATAGGAGACGGGATTCTAGGGATGTGATAGGAACATGGGCTAACATAAACAACCGAGTAAATGCTATTTATAGTAAATCACTGTAAATTGGTAACTAGGCGATACTTTAGTGGGGGTAAATTTTCTCTCGAACAATTTACCCCGAATCAAATATGTTTCTCTCGAACACCGATAAGCGGCAATGAAGCGCAGCCTTAGCCTTAGTCCATTCACTCTCTCGAGTTGAATATATGGGAGAGGGTTTAGGATTCACTCTCTCGAGCTGAATCCACAACAACCTAATAACCACATACTATCAATTCAGTAGTTTTTGTTTTACAACCTCTCTCTCGAGCAAGTCAAAAACACAAAGATAAAATTATATTTGCAATTACAACCCTATTAAATTCAAACAAAACTACTGAACGAAATCACCTTTAACCAGTAAAATAACTATATATAAACAATACCAAGCAGCAAATTCAACCCATATTCACAAAATTACACCCCAAGGATTAGGGTTTTAGCTAGACATAATAAAGAGATAAAAATCGATACCGATAAGTGTTTCCATCAAATGGGTACGATAAATATTGTCTTTAAACACGTCAAGGATGAATAATCTTCAATACCCACTACAAAAATGCTAAGAAAATGGAAATCTTCAAGGAAAGGAAGTGTTGTGAGCACCACTTTTCATGATGATGAAAGTCATTGAGCCTAAATGACCATACCTTTGCACTCAGCCCCATTACAAACCTTGAAAAGACATTTTTTATATTGAGGGAGCTGAAACAATTATTGATTGGAAAATACGGGCAAACCTATGGGTGAAAGCATGCATTGTGTTCTTCTTTGTTAGAGTGAGCGTTGCATTTGATTCCGGAACTTTAAATGATTAAACTATTGTGTGTGAATATGGAATCATTCTTTTGTGTGAGGGCATTGATTTCCTTTGTTGAGCTTGAACTTGCATTTGAAGCAAGTATAGTGAGCTTGAGAATCTTTGATAATGGTGTGTCACAACTTGATTCTTTTAGTATACAATTGATCATTGCTTGAGTAAGTTGAGCCTTGTTGTGTACATTCATGATTGAGTCTTGTGTAGCACTATTCGAGACATTCTTTTTGAACTGCCAAACATGAGTTTTACTTGAGGACAAGCAAAAGTTTAAGTTGGGGGTGTTGATGAGTCCACAATTTGGACTCATTTAGGCTTTATTTTTGTAACGACCCAAGAGCACCCCCTAGTTGTTACCGGCGTATTCGACCTCGAAGAGATCTTATACAAGCCCTTAGCATTCTTCATAACATGTATCATAGAATAAAATCACGGAAAATTTTAAACTTTTACTTTGGAAGTTCAACTTTACGTCATATATGAAAAATAGAATCTAACTTCGTCACAATGCACTATCTAGACATAGAAGTATCGAAAATTGGACTTAGCCCTTACATCAATAAGAAGTCTTGAAAATTGGAAGTACAACAATGTCTTTTAACATAAGCAAAGAACTAAACATAGAAGCTAGATATAGGGTCTTGTCCTCGGACTTGAGGACTCACCAAATTGGGGAAGCAACTCCAAGTGTCTTGAGAAGTAAGCTTGAGTCCTCAACGGCCCGAACCTAAATGTTTGGGGAAAAGGGAGAAAATACGGGTTAGTACAACACACGTACTAAGTATGGCTACTATGCATAAAAACCATTGAAACATGCATAAAAGGACATTTTATTCAAAACATGCTTTTTCCCAAGTAAATCCAATATGCACACAAATTAAGTATCATAGTCCAAACCAACATAATATCATCCCAACATGTAGACAACCCAAGCAATACTAGTGGAATGCAAACAATAGAACCCCATAACCCTATTCAAAGCCAAGTATCACATTAAGCAACCTACTTCATGCATACATTCATAAGATCATATTTCATCATAACTTACCATATTCATAATGATCATAATAACATAGCTTCAACATACATAAGTCATAATCATCATAATCATAAGAGAACACTACTACAACCATCCCTTAGGATCCCACAAGTGCAATGTGCAAGA